>RCUC01107104.1:0-30561 GCA_003697995.1 Taxidea taxus jeffersonii
GGGCCAGAAGCAGACCTAAGAGATGTAATAATGGAAGCAGACGTTGAAGTAAGGCAAAGGGCCCTGGCCAAAGAATGCAAGCAGCCTATAGCAGCTAAAAAAGGCAAGGAAACAGAGTCTTCCCTAGAGCGTCCAGAAGGAATGCAGCCCTGCTGACACCTTGATTTCAGATTTCAGAATTGTAAGAGAATGTGATGTCTTACACCACTAAGTTTGCTGTTACTTGTTATAGCAGCAACAGGAAATTTATATAGATACCTTCACTATAAGTCTTAAAGAATCCCCACCAATAATTCTCAAGAACAAAATGAGGTATACACATCAAAATACCTAGCACAGAAAAATGCAAGATACAATGAATAAAAACTAGCAGAAATGACAGAATAAATAGATGCAGAAAGTACTCAGGTATAAAAATTATCAGACAAATTTGAAAAACCCTGTCTACATATTATGTTTGAAGAAAGGAAAGATAATTTGAATTTTTCTGTAAATAATATGTGTAAAACAGACCAAAAATGACCAATTAGAAACTTCTAGAAAGAAAAAGTAAAATACATAACAACCACAATTAAAAATATAATGGACGTGTTTATCAGCAGATTATAGCCAGCTGGAGAAAGAATAAGTGAACAAAAAAATAAGTTAGAAGAAATATAATATGTAACACAAAAAGACTTAAAACTATGAAAGGACCATTAAAAACATTGGGATAGATTGACAAGATTTAAAACACAATTACCAGAATTCCAGAAGGAAAAGAAAGAGAGAATGAACACAGGTAATATTTTAAAAGATCATGGCTAAGAATTTTCCAGAACTGATGAAAGACAACAATCCATGGATTCAAACAGAGAAAGGGAAATAAAAAGAAATCACTATTAGGTATGTCATGGTGAAATGCAGAACACCAAAGACACTCTTTAAGGAAGCCAGATGCAAAAGAGCACCTTCAAAAGAGTAACTTTTGTACTTATGACTTATTTTTCAATAGTTCAATGGAAGCCAGAAGACAGTAGAATATCTTGAACTGTTCTTAATTAAATAATTAATAGAGAATAATTGCCAACCTAGAATTCCATGTATCAACAGAAAAATGCCAATTTGTTGGCATATAATTTTTCATATATTCTCTTTTAATTGTTTGTATTTTGGTGGGTTAGTTGTGATCTCTCCTCTTCTGATTTTATTTAGTTGGGTCCTTTTCTTTTTGAAAAGTCTGGCTATGGGTTTATCAATTTTATTAATTTTTTAACTAGTAATAATTAATTAATTAATAATTTCAATGAAACCAGCTCTTGGTTTCATTGATCTACTCTATTTCTTTTTGTTTTTGTTTTTTAACCATTTATTTCTGCTCTAATCTGTATTATTTCCCTTCTGCTGGCTTTAGGTTTCATTTGTTGCTCTTTATTTATCTCCTTTAGGTATAAGGTTAAGTTGTGTGTTTGAGATTTTTCTTGCTTCTCGAGGTAGACCTGTATTGCTATATATTTATCTCTTACGACTGCTTTTGCTGCATCCCAGAGGTTTTAACTGTCATGTTTTCATTTTCATTTGTTTCCAATTTTTTTAATATTTCTTCTTAAACTTTTTGGTTGATCCATTCATTCTTTAATAGGATTTTTGAAGAGTTTTATTTATTTATTTGACAGAGAGAGAGAGATCACAAGTACACAGAGAGGCAGGCAGAGAGAGCAGGGGAAGCAGGCTTCCTGCTGAACAGAGAGCCTGATGCGGGACTTGATCCCAGGATCCTGAGATCATTACCTGAGCCGAAGGCAGAGACTTAACCCACTGAGCCACCCAGGCACCCCTAATAGGATATTCTTTAATCTCCATGTATTTTTGATCTTTCCAAATTTTTTCTTGTAGTTAACTTCAAGTTTCATAAGCCTTCTGTGCCCTTTTTTCTCTCTTCTTCTTCTGAGACTCCTGTAATATGGATGTTATTATGTTTCATGGAGTCACTGAGTTCCCTAAGTCTACTTTCATGATGCAAGATTTTTCTTTCTCTTTTGATCTATTTCTATCTTCTATAATTCTATCTTCTATATTACTTATTCATTCTTTTGATTCTTCCATCCTTGTGGCCATTACATACAATCAGTTTTGAATCTCAGTTATTTCTTTTCATTTCAGCCAGATTGGTTTTAAGTTCTTTTATCTCTGTGGTAAGGGACTCCCAATGTCTTCTGTTATTTTCAAGCCCAGTTAGTATCCTTATGATTGTTGCTTTAAATTCTGGATCAGGCATATTCCTTATCTGTTTTGATTAGATCCCTGGCCATGACCTTTTATTTTTCTTTCTTTTGGGATAAAGTCCTCTGTCTTGGCATTTTGTTTAGGTCTCTGTTTTCATCTCTGTGTTAGAAAAGCCTGTTTCTTGCTCCTGAGAGTAATGGCTCTATGAAGAGATCATACAATACCCAGGACCTGGTGCTTCAGAAATTCTCTCTGGTGTGTGCTGCATGTATTATGGTGGCTTGTCCCTCAGATCAGCCTTCTTCAGAGTTTCTCCTTGTCTGCAGTCAGGAGTGTTTGGGCCTTGGCCAGAGTGTGGCAAGTTTTAACTAGCTGTGCTCTGGTCTGCTTTTTAAGAGACCTGATGCTATTTCCACTAGAGCTGAAGCTTTGCAGGACTTTATGGTCAGTAGATATAGTGCATGCAGGAGTTTATGCTGGTCTTCTAGGGGAGGGGTCCATTACCCCTGGTTCTCAGGCACACTTGCCCAAGAAAATCATCAGGTGAGCAGAGGAGTGGAGGGGGAGTGGGGCTTGGTGTAAGCAATTTAGGCAGCCAGTGTTGACACGTTGTTAGTTACTGAAGTTAGTTTATGGTGAGGGGCAGGGAAGGGAAACAGTATAAGCCAGCTCCTTTGTCTGCAGGGGGAGAGGGGAGTTCATGCTTGCTGCTGTCAGGGAAGTGATCCCAGAAGAGATAACAGATTCCTCTCATGTGTCCCAGGTGTTCCTCAGATTGCTACATACACACTGTGTCTGGGTTGCTTGCCCCCAGTGTAGTGTACCTTGGGCTCTATCCCAGCCAGGCTAGCTGAGTTTTAAAGTTCCAAACTTTAGGTATCTGGTGTGGCAGGGACCTGCGATGGTCTTCTGGGGGAAGGTCTTGCTGCACTGTGATTGATGCTGGTTTGACCCAGAGGGGCAGTTGTACTAGAGCTCAGGAACATGGAATTTGGAGCAAAACACACTAAGCAGACAGTATCTGCATTAGCCACCCTCAGCAGGTGTCTCTGTGCCTATGATGAGGGGTGAGGGAGAGAAATGTCACCCATGGGTTTCTCTGTCCCTGGAGAGGCAATGCCACCTCTCTCAGATGTGCTCCAAGAAGGGGGAACCATCTTCCCCAGTGCATTTCTGGAGATCCTCAGATTTTCCTGTCTGTTCCCCCAGGTTACATGCCTGCCTTCTCTTTAGGAGCACTGCAGTGTCCTCATGGCTCTCTACTCATGGCTCAGCCACACCATAAACCTCTAAAACTCCAGTCTTTATGCCCTGCTGACTGAAAAAGAGTCATGAAAATCAGCCCCTTTTATTTTCCCAGTCAGTGGCTTTGGGGAACTGTTTTCCTTGTGCAATTCCCTGTGGGTTCCTCTCTCACTTCTCTCTGCTACCTGGGCTCTCTTCCCTCTGCAGCACCTGTGATACATTTCTCCCCCATACCACATCTCCACATCTCTGTGTGTGGTCTCCTCTCTCCCTCTAGTTATATAGCTTGTTCTAAGTCCTCAGATCAATTTCTTGGGTATTCAGAATGACTTAATATTTATCTAGCTGAGCTTGAGGGATGAGGCAAGCCTAGGGATGGACAATAATAGGAGAATCCTAGGTTTGCCTCACCCCTATATGTTCTTCTAAGAGTTTTATAGTTTCAGATCTTATATATAAGTCTTTAATCCATTTTGAGTTAATTTTTGTGAGTGGTGTGCAACTGGGGTCAAATTTCGTTCATTTACATGTGAATGTCCAGTTTTCCAACTCTACTGAAAAGATTATCCATTCTCCATGGAACATTCTTGACTCTTTTTTCAAATAGTTGATTATATATGCATGGTTTATTTCTGCACTCTTCATTCTCTTCCATTGGTCTATGTGTAATATAGCTTGAAATCAGGAAGTGATGACTCCAACTTTGTTCTTCTTTCTCAAGATTGCTTTGGATATAAGAATCTTTTGTGATCCCATGTTATTTTAGAATTTTTTTCTATTTCTATGAAAAAAATGTCATCGGAATTTTGACAGAGGTTTTTGATGGGGATTGCACTGAATCTGTAGATTGCTCTGGGTAGTATGCACATTTTAACAGAATTCTTCTGATTCGTGAACACTGAACATCTTTCCATTTACGTATGTCTCTCTCAATTTTTCATCTATGTCTCATAACTTTCCATGTACAGATTCTTGGTTAAATTTATTTAATCCTTCTTTGTTAAATGTATAACTAAGTATTTTATTATTTTTGATGTGATTATAAATGAGATTGTTGTCTTTCTTTTTCAGACAGTTCATTGTTAGTGTACAGTAACACAACTGATGTTTATATGTTGATTTTGTATACACAACTTTCCTGAATTTGTTGAGGTCACATCTTTAAGGTTTTCTATACGTAAGATCATGTAATCTGAAAACAGAGACAATTTTACTTGATTCCTTTCTCACTTAGATGCCTTTTTTTTTTTTTTTTCTTACTTAGTTACTCTTGCTGGACTTTCAGTACTATTCTGAATAGGAGTGGTGATAGTATTCTCATCTTATTCCTGATCTTCAAGGAAAAGCTTTCAAACTCTCACTACTGAGTCTGATGTAGACTTGTCACAGTGGCCTTTATTATGTTGAGGTATGTTCCTTCCATAATTTGTTATGAGTTTTTATCGTAAAAGCATGTTGATTTCTGTCAAAAACTTTTTCTGTATCTATTGAGGTGGTCATATGATTTTTATCCTTCATTTTACTAATGTGATGTATCACATTTATTGATTTGCATATGTTGAACCATCCTTGGATCCCAGGGATAAATCCCACTTGATCATGGTGTATGAGCCTTCTAAAGTGTAGCTGAATTCAATTTGCTAGTATTTTATTAAGAATTTTTGCATCTAAATTCATCAGAGATATTGGCCTATAATGTTATTTTTTTTTAAAGATTTTATTTATTTATTTGACAGACAGAGATCACAAGTAGGCAGAGAGGCAGGTGGAGGGTGGGGGTGAGAAGCAGGCTCCCCGCTGAGCAGAGAGCCCAATGTGGGACTCGATCCCAGGACCCTGGGATCATGACCTGAGCCGAAGGCAGTGGCTTAACCCACTGAGCCACCCAGGTGCCCCTAATGTTCTTTTTTTTGTAGTGAATTTACTTGGCTTTGGTGTCAGCATAATGCTGGTAAAATGAGTTTGGGAATGTTCATTCCTCTTCAACATCTCAGAAGAGTGAGGACTGGCTTTAATTCTTTAAGTGTTTGGTAAAACTCATCAGTGAAGCAATCTAGTCTTGGGTTTTTCTTTGTTGAGAGGCTTTTGATTACTGATTCAGTCTCCTTACTCATTATTGGTATGTTCACATTTTCTATTTATTCAAGACTCAGTCTTGTATGTCCCCAGGAATTTATCCATTTTTCTTGGTTGTCTAATTTGTTGGCTTTTCCTTGTTTGCAGTAGTCTCTTATGATCTTTTGTACAGAAGTCCCCCCTTATCTGCAGTCTCACTTTCCTTGGGTTCAGGTTCTGCAGTCAACTGTGTCTGGAAGCAGATGATCTGCCTCCTGATGTAACATCAGAAAGTCAATAGTAGCCTACTGTTATATCATAATGCCTACATCATTCATCTCACTTCATCTCACCATGTAGGTATTTTATCATCTCATCACAAGAAGGGTTAAGTATCACATAATAAGATATACTGAGAGAAAGAAAAAGAGACAACATTCCTGTAACTTTTATTATAATACATTATTATAATTTTTCTATTTTATTATTAGTTATTAATCTCTGTGCCTAATTTGTATATTTAACTTTATCATTGGTACATATCTGTAGGAAAAACATAGCATATATATGGTTCAATTGAATATCAGTATCAATTTAAGTCTTGGTTATTTTACCAAATTTGTAACAATGCTATCAAATTAATTGTGATTTTCCCCCCTCCAGGTTTATGTTTGTCTTTTCATTGTAGTCGTGGTTCTTCTTTGGGCAAGGATAGAAATTCCAAATGTTCACATAATTAAACATTTACTATTTTTTCCATTGCTTTCAGTTGTCTCCTTCCAAAAGTTTGATAAATATTCACTTCTATTTTTTCTGTTTTGCTTTGTTTTTATATATTTAACTCAAACCATCTGGGATTTATTTTGATGTTTGATATGAGGTGAGGATTTTTTTCCCAAACTGCTAAACTACTGCTCCAGATTGAATAACTTCTTATTTTCCCATGTATTAGTGATATATCCTTTGTATTGATTTTATATTCAAATTTATTTCTGGGATATTTTGTGCCACCAAAAGTGTCTTCTTTTCCCACCATTTAAAGGTGTTTATAATTTATGTTATAATATGCTTTAATACTCTAGGACCAATACTTACCAGATGGCTTTCAAAGATATATTTGTTGTTTTACATTTACAAATATTTTCAGTGAGAATTATTCACTGATTGTGTTTAAAACATGGATATAAAGAAGTTTTAGAAATTGTAACAGCACAACATAGTCATAGAAATAATGCAAATGATATTGAAGGGTATAACACAAACAGAAAATCCTCCCCCCCACCACCATGCACTATGTCCCCCTCAACAAGGGCCACTGTTAACTCCTTTTGATTATATTCCTCCAAAAATTGTCCATGTGTATATTTATAAGAACATACATAGTATCTATTTCCTTACCACCAATTTTTACATAAATTAGTTCATACTACACACTCAGTTCTCACACTTGTTTTTTCACTTTACTTTTCATAATAGTAGTATACTCCTTATCTGGAAAGAACTTTAAAATAACTTGTGAAGTTCCAAGATATCCTGTTGAAGTTTTGCCTGGAATTGCATCAAATCCTACACACATGAACAGGCATTTTGAATTTTTTTACTTCCTCAGCCATCAAGTGCTTCCTCTTGTTCCTTGGTCTTGTTCCTTGGAATTTATGTTAGATAGAAAGAATACCTTCAGATATTTCAGGCCTTTTATGCCTGCCTCTCCATCTTGGTAACTCTCAACAACATTTTGGGTATTAACTTGTGATATTTTCTCCTGAAAAAACCTTATTACTTGCATTTTTTCTTATATCTAGTTCCTTAATAAAGTCGTATTAATTCTACAGGTTTTGGAAATTCTAATGAAATTTCTTGACATCTACTAATATAATTGCAAATAACGAGAATTTATCTATTTCTGCTTCCTCTTTATTGCATTAATCAGAACTTCCAGTGCAATATTAGGTAATAACAGTGATAGTAGACACCCTGATACTATGTCTACTTTGAATAAATATGCCTTTCCTCTTTTGTTTTAAATATTATGTCTACAGGTGGTTTGAAATATGTACTGTCTAAAATGTTAAGGAAGTAACTATCTAGCCCTATTATTTTAGAGAATATGAAAGATTTTGATTTTTTTTAAATGCCCTTTTGGTATCTGTTGAGATGATTATGATTTTTTATATGACTTATTTATATAACATACCACAGGAAAAGTTTCTTAATGTTGAATCTGGATTGCTTTTCTGGGATAAAATCCCTTTGGTTCTGGTACATTAAAATACATATTATTGCCTTCTCTTTCTCACATTTTGTTTAGCATTTTTTTGTAAATAAAGTTAGTAATATCTTTTTTATGATTTGACAAAAATCTCTCAGAATAAAAGAACCTCAACATTTAGAAGGTAGGTAGTCTCTACTTATGCCAGAAATGCTTATATCATAAATTAACAACAACTTCATTCAATAAACTTTTCATTTGCCTTAAAAGGGTTCTATTTTTCCCATTTCCATTTTGTGAGACAAATGTCTTTTAAGGCATATCAAGATTTAGTAGCCCTTATATTCAGAAATAACAGCACTTTTATAATGCTGAAGGCAAGGTGTCAGTAACTCTAATGTATTCAATCTCTTCAATACAAGGTTTCTATCACACACAGTAACTTTCTTACCAATCACTGAAAAACAAAACAAAACAAAACAAAACACTACACTACTTCTGAACTCATTAAGTCCCTCTGAAGTGATAAAAGTCAACTTTGTTTTAGCTTCTGGTTCACTTAATGATACCCTAATACAAATCTTAGGTTGAAATTACTTAAGCAGATCTAAACCAGGCATTAGTTATTCATCTGGCTTTATATCAACACTGTTTTTTTAGAATTAATGCTCACTCCTAGGCATAAAATCTGGGTTGAGAATTCAAATGATTCAGCCAGGGACTGAAAGATGTAGAAATCATTCCCAGCTACACTGGTTCTATTATGCTCTTCTTTAGATGACTGTCTTCAGGATTTAAGTTCTCTGAAATTAAAAGTATCCTAATGGAGTTATGTTATTTTGTACCCTTCTTATGGATGTGGTCTTGTTTTCTTACCAACCTTTTTGAAAATGGCCAGAATAGGCATAACTTTGCCTTTATTGGTAGCAACTACATTCATATATACATTATATTACTTGGTTCATGTAACTTATTTCTTATTCAATAGAAATTACAACTATAATTGCCCTTCCAATCTTTGCCTTTGGGTGTTCAGAAAACACAAGTAGCACTATTCCTCTGGCAAAATTATTCTTGCGTAAGAACATACATATTTTTTGGACCTTCCAAGATGGCAGAGGAGTAGGAGACCTTAGTTTTGTCTGATCTCAGGAATTCAGCTAGATAGCTATCAAATCATTCTGAACACCTGTGTACTCAACCAGAGATCTATGAAAAGAATTGCTGGAACTCTACAGAAATTCTACAGAAAACCTACCACCTTCTGCAAGGTAGGAGGTGCAGAGGAGTGAATCTGAGGTGACATATTGGAAGATAATTCATGGGGGGTGGGGAGGGGGTTCTGTCAGCTGGCTATCAGAAATTGATATAGCAATGGAGCACAAAATTGGAACTTTTAGAAGTCTGCTCTGGTGAGGGATGCCCCTGCCTGAAAGGCATTCAAGTGGCAAACTGGCGCGGAATCCAAGGTGGGACAGGGTGGTCTCAGGATGCCTGGGGTCAGAGAAAGAACAGGGGTACAACATAGTTCCCAGGCATTGGAGCAGGACTCCAATTGGAGCTGATTTCCAGCTGTAATCAGCAAGTCCAGGAGTGGAATTTCAGTTCAGGGTTGCCATAAACCAGGAACCCCAGCACACTCAGGTGACTGGTCTCTGAGCAGGGTCCCAGCAAGTGGCAAAACCACAGTGAGCCACCCCCTCCTATCACCTGTGAGGAGCAGAACTGGTATGTGCAGGAGTTTACAAGGTTTGGAGACATGAAGCTGGGTCACATGCCTAAGAGAGAAATGCGTGGTCACAGGCTGGGTGAGCACAGAGTGTGGATGGAGACCAGGGAGACAAGAGTGATTGACTGTTCTTCCCTGAGGGCACACTGAGGAGAGGGGCCCCTGAGCTTTTGGCTCCAGGGCTCAAGATTGGGAGGCCAGGGGGCCACCATTTTCATTCTAATTCTCTAAAGCTGCATATAAAGCCTTCAAGGAACAAAAGCCACATAGAGCAATCCAGAGCTACTTAATTAGCCTGGCTCTCTGGCAAAGGTGGTGAAATTCCATCCAGAGCAAAGACTCCTGAGAATCAGTGCAACAGGCCCCTCCCCCAGAAGGTCAGCAAGAACATCCAGCTAAGACCAAATTTACCAATTTTAGAACTGCAAACCTCGAGCACTAGGGGAAAATAGTGTATAGAATTCATGCCCCCTCCCCCCGCTAACTCTTTAGTCTTTCAATTTTAATTTTTTCTCTTTTTCAACCAATTTCTTATTTTACCAACTTTTTATTTTTATTTTTTTAAGAGATTTTATTTATTTATTTGACAGATGGAGATCACAAGCAGGCAGAGAGGCAGGCAGAGAGAGAGGAGGAAGCAGGCTCCCCACTGAGGAGATAGCCTGATGCAGGGCTCGATCCCAGAACCCTGGGATCATGACCCGAGCTGAAGGCAGAGGCTTAACCAACTGAGCCACCCAGGCGCCCCTTTACCAACTTTTTTTTTTTTAAGATTTTATTTATTTATTTGACAGACAGAAATCACAAGTAGGCAGAGAGGCAGAGAGAGAGGAGGAAGCAGGCTGTCCGCAGAGCAGAGAGCCCAATGCGGGGCTCGATCCCACAACCCTGGGATCATGACCTGAGCCGAAGGCAGCGGCTTTAACCCACTGAGCCACCCAGGTGCCCCCCCCTTTACCAACTTTTTAAAAAATCTTTTTATTTTCATTTTACAGTTATATTCTATACTTTCATTGTATTTAATTTTATATTTGTGTTTTTCTTTCTTTACAATTTTGGGAGGCAGTTTCTTATACAAAACAGAACAAAATATATACAAGACATAGTGTATTACTCTGTTCTCTTCACCTGTTCAAGTTTTTTCTCTTTTTTTTCTTGTAATTTTCATTTTTACAGTTACATTCTATCCTTTCATTGTATTTAACTTTATTTTTGTACATATGTAAGTTTCCTTTCTTTACAATTTTGGGATCTAGTTTTTTCAAAAACAGACCAACATACACATAGGATTCAGTCTATTGGTCCACTCTGTTCAGTTGTCTGATTATATTCTCTCCCTTTTCAAATTTTTTTTTCTGTTTTGGATCTTTCCTGATTTGTTTAGTGTATATTTCTTTGGGGTTACTGTTAACACTTTAGTATTTTGTTTTCTCATTCATCTGTTCTTCTCTGGATAAAATTGCAGGATAGAAAAACTCACCTCAAAAAAAAAAGAATAAGAGGCAGTACTGACTGCCAGGGACCTAATCAGTATGGATATAAGTAATACATCAGAACTAGAGTTCAAAATAACAGTTATTAAAAAAAACAAAAACTAGCTGGGCTTGAAAAAAAGCACAGAAGACACTAGAGAATCACTTTCTGAAGAAATAAAAGAACTAAAATCTAATCAAATCAAAATTAAAAAGGCTATTAATGAGATGCAATAAAAAATGGAGGCTCTAACTGCTAGGATAAATGAGGCAGAAGAGAGAATTAACAATATAGAAGACTAAATGATGGAGAATAAAGCTGAGAAAAAGAGAGATAAACAACTACTGGATAAGTGATAACATAAAGTGAAACGATATTAGAATAATGGGCATCCCAGGAGAAGAGGAAGGGTGTTGGCGCAGAAAGAATACTGGAGCAAGAGAACTGAAGAAAGAGAAATTAATAAGTCGGTCCCATTTACAGTTGCATCAAAAACCATAGGATACTAAAAATAAACCTAACCAAAGAAGCAAAGGATCTATACTCAGAAAACTATAAAACACTCATGAAAGAAATTGAGGAAGACACAAAGAAATGGAAAAATGTTCCATGCTCATGGATTAGAAGAATAAATATTGTCAAAATCTCTATGCTACCTAGAGGAATCTATGCATTCAATGCAATCTCTATCAAAATACCAAAGACATTTTTAACAGAGCTAGAACAAATAATCCTAAAAATTGTATGGAACCAGAAAAGACCCTGAATAGACCAAGGAATGTTGAAAAAGAAAAATATAGCTGGTGGCATCACAATTCTGGATTTCAAGTCCTCTTACAAAGCTGTAATCATCAAGACAGTATGGTACTGGCACAAAAACAGATACATAGACCAGTGGAACACAGTAGAGGGCCCAGAAATGGACCCTCAACTTTACGGTCAACTAATCTTCAACAAAGCAAGAAAGAATATCCAACAGAAAAATGACAGCCACATGCAGGAGGATGAAACTGGACCATTTTAATTACACTGTACACACAAAAAAAGACTCAAAATGGTTGAAAGACCTAAATGTGAGATAGGAATCCATCAAAATTCTGGAGGAGAACACAGCAACCTCTGTGACCTCAGCTGCACCAACTTCTTGCTAGACTTGTCTCCAAAGACAAGGGAAACAAAGGTAAAAATGAACTATTGGGACTTCATCAAGATAAAAAGCTTTTACACAGGAAAGGCAACAGTCAACAAAACCAAAAGACAACCAAAAAATGGGAAAAGATATTTGCAAGTGACATATCAGATAAAGGACTAGTAACTAAAATCTACAAAGAACTAATCAAACTCAACACCCAAAGAACAAATAATCCAATCAAGAAATGGGCAGAAGTCATGAACAGGTATTTCTCCAAAAAAGACATACAAATGGCCAACAGACAGATGAAAAGATGGTCAACATCACTCTGCATCAGGGAAATACAAATCAAAACCACAATGATATACCACTTCACATCAATCAGAATGGCTAAAATTAGTAAGTCAGGAAATGACAGATGTTGACGAGGATGTGAGGAAAGGGGAACCCTCTTATACAGTTGATGGGAATGAAAGCTGGTGCAGCCACTCTGGAAAACAGTATGGAGGTTGCTCAAAAAGTTGAAAATAGAACTACCCTACAACACAGAAATTGCACTACTGGGTATTTATCCCAAAGATACAAATGTAGTGATCTGAAGGAGCACTTGTACCCCAATGTTTACAACAGCAATGTCCACAATAGCCAAACTACAGAAAGAGCCCAGATGTCCACTGACAGATGAGTGGATAAAGAAGATGTGGTGTATATATATATATGTATCTATATGTACACAATGGAATACTACTCAGCCATCAAAAAACAAAATCTTGCCATCTGCAATGACGTGGATGGAGCAAGAGAGTAGTATGCTAAGTGAATTTGAGAAACAAAACAGAGGATCATAAGGAAAGGGAGGGAAAAATAATAGAAGATGAAATCAGAGAGGGAGACAAACCATAAGAAACTCTCAATCATAGGAAACAAACCGAGGGTTGCTGAAGGGGAGGAAGCTGGGGGGATGGGGTAACTGCATGATGGACATTAAGGAGGGAACATGATGTAACGAGCACTGAGTTTTATAAGACTGATGAATCACTGAGCTCTACCTCTCAAACTAATAATACACTATGTGTTGATTAATTGAACTTAAATTTATTTATTTTTTTAAAGATTTTATTTATTTATTTGTCAGAGAGAGAGAGCGCGAGAGCGAGCACAGGCAGACAGAGTGGCAGGCAGAGGCAGAGGGAGAAGCAGGCTCCCTGCCGAGCAAGGAGCCTGATGTGGGACTCGATCCCAGGACGCTGGGATCATGACCTGAGCTGAAGGCAGCCGCTTAACCAACTGAGCCACCCAGGCGTCCCTGAACTTAAATTTAAAAGAAGGAAATAGGATTGTAAAAATGTAAAAAAAAAAATGCAACTATCAACAGTAGGAATAGGATGGAATTTCCTCCAGTAAGTGGCATTTTTAAAAGATTTTATTTATTATTTGAGAAAGAGAGCAAGAGAGAGAGCAAGAGAGAAAGCAAGAGTAGGGTGAAGGGCAAAGGAAAAAGCAGACTCCTGGCTGAAGACAGAGCCCAAAGCGGGGCTTGATCCCTGGACTCTGGATCATGACCTGAGCCAAAGGCAGATGCTTAATAGACTGAGCCACCCTCAGTAAATGGCATCTTAAAAAAATAGCTAATATCATATATTATAAAGAGAGACAGTGTTTCCCTCTAATTTCAGAGACAAGGCACGGATGTCTTCTCTAATCAGTTCTTTTGCTGGATTACAGATTTACAGGTAAAATCCAAAGCTATGAAATGTCTAGAAAAAAACTCATTGAAAAATATCTTCACAATCACAAGTAAGCTAAGATTTCATAAAGAGAAAAGGGAAAACATTAAGGATTTTTAAAGATAACTTATAATTTGAACTTTTGCAAAAATAAAACATTGTTCAGGAAGACCTACCATTAAGAAAATAAACACCGAAGCCATGGTGAAAGAAAATATTTACAAATACACATTTAAGAGTAGACTTGTCTGGGACGCCTGGGTGGATCAGTGGTTAAGCGGCTGCCTTTGGCTCAGGTCATGATCCCAGCATCCTGGGATTGAGTCCCACATCAGGCTCCTTGCTCGGCAGGGAGACTGCTTCTCCCTCTGTCTCTGCCTGCCTCTCTCTCTGCCTGTGCTCTCTCTCTCTCTCTAATAAATAAATAAAATCTTAAAAAAAAAAAAGAGTGGACTTGTCTGCTCCCCCATAATGAAAAGATAAAAATGAGAAAAAAATTGGAACTGATATTTCAAAAGAAAGATATATAAATGTTCAGTAAGCATAAGATTTCACGCTCAACATCATTAGTCATCAGGGAAATCCAAAATTTTTAAAATCACATCTACCCACACAACTAAAATGAAAAATACTGGTGACACTAAACATTGGAGATGATGCAGAGCAAGAGTGGAAAAATATGACCCATCTATTAAATCCATTTGTTGTCTTTTAAAATAAAGCTCTATTAGAAGACAGCCATGCCAACTTATTTATGTATTTTCTGTGCATGCTTCCTAACTGCAATAGTAGAACTGAGTAATTACAACAGAGACTGTATGGCCCAAAAATCAACGATATTTACTTGATACCTCTTATAGAACAACATTGCTAACGTATGACATAATATTATCAGAACCCACATAATAATCTCATTGTTGTTTGGCAGGTAATTTCTTTTTTAAATTTAATTTCTTTTCAGTGTAACAGAATTCATTGTTTATGCACCACACCCAGTGCTCCATGCAGTATGTGCCCTCCATAATACCCACCACCAGGCTCCCCCAACCTCCCATCCCACACCCCTTCAAAACCCTCAGATTGTTTTTCAGAGTCCATAATCTCTCATGGTTCATCTCTCCCTCCAATTTCCCTCAACTCCCTTCTCCTCTCCATCTCCCCATGTCCTCATGTTATTTGTTATGCTCCACAAATAAGTGAAACCATATGATAATTGACTCTCTCTGCTTGACTTATTTCACTCAACATAATCTCTTCCAGTCCTGTCCATGTTGATACAAAAGTTGGGTATTCATCCTTTCTGATGGAGGCATAATACTCCATAGTGTATATGGACATCTTCCTTATCCATTCGTCCGCTGAAGAGCATCTTGGCTCTTTCCACAGTTTGGCAACTGTGGCCATTGCTGCTATGAACATTGGGGTACAGATGGCCCTTCTTTTCACTACATCTGTATCTTTGGGGTAAATACCCAGTAGTGCAATTGCAGGGTCATAGGGAAGTTCTGTTTTTAATTTCTTAAGGAATCTCCACACTGTTCTCCAAAATGGCTGCACGAACTTGCATTCCCACCAACAGTGTAAGAGGGTTCCCCTTTCCCCACATCCTCTCCAACACACGTTGTTTCCTGTCTTGCTAATTTTGGGATTCTAACTGATGTAAGGTGGTATCTCAATGTGGTTTTAATTTGAATCTCCCTGATGGCTAGTGATGATGAGCATTTTTTCATGTGTCTGATAGCCATTTGTATGTCTTCATTGGAGAAGTGTGTGTTCATGTCTTCTGCCCATTTTTTGACATGATATATGTTTTGTGTGTGTTGAGTTTGAGAAGTTCTTTATAGATCCTGGATATCAGCTTTTTGTCTGTACTGTCATTTGCAAATATCTTCTCCCATTCCGTGGTTTGCCTTTTTGTTCTGTTGACTATTTCCTTTGCTGTGCAGAAGCTTTTGATCTTGATGAAGTCCCAAAAGTTCATTTTCGCTTTTGTTTCCTTTGCCTTTGGAGACATATCTTGAAAGAACTTGCTGTGGCTGATATTGAAGAGGTTACTGCCTATGTTCTCTTCTATGATTCTGATGGATTCCTGTCTCACGTTGAGGTCTTTTATCCATTTCAATTTTATCTTTGTGTATGGTGTAAGAGAATGGTTCAGTTTCATTCTTCTACATATAGCTGTCCAATTTTCCCAGCACCATTTATTGAAGAGGCTGTCTTTTTTCCACTGTATATTTTTTCCTGCTTTGTCGAAGATTATTTGACCATAGAGTTGAGGGTCCATATCTGGGCTCTCTACTCTGTTCCACTGGTCTATGTGTCTGTTTTTATGCCAGTACCATGCTCTCTTGGTGATCACAGCTTTGTAGTAAAGCTTGATATCAGTCAACGTGATGCCGCCGGTTTTGTTTCTCTTTTTTCAACATTTCCTTAGGAATTCGGGGTCTCTTCTGATTCCATACAAATTTTAGGATTATTTGCTCTAGCACTTTGAAAAATACCGGTGGGGTTTTGATCGGAATGCCATTAAAAGTATAGATTGCTCTAGGCAGTTAGACATTTTAACCAACGTTTATTCTTCCAATCCAAGAGCATGGAATGGTCTTCCATTTTTTTTTTTGTCTTCTTCAATTTTTTTCATGAGTGTTCTGTAGTTCCTTGAGTACAGATCCTTTACCTCTTCGGTTAGGTTTATTCCCAGGTATCTTATGGTTTTTGGTGCTATAGTAAATGGAATCGATTCTCTAATTTCCTTTTCTGTGTTTTCATTGTTGGTGTATAAGAAAGCAACTGATTTCTGTACATTGACTTTGTATCCTGCCACATTACTGAATTTGCTATATGAGTTCTAGTAGTTTGAGGGTGGAGTCTTTTGGGTTTCCCATATAAAGTATCATGTCATCTGCGAAAAGAAAGAGTTTGACTTCTTCATTGTCAATTTGGATACGTTTTATTTCTCTTTGTTGTCTGATTGCTGTTGCTAGGAGTTCTAATACTATGTTGAACAAGAGTGGTGAGAGTGGGCATCCTTGTCATGTTCCCCATCTCAATGGGAAGGCTGTGAGCTTTTCCCCATTGAGGATGATATTTGCTGTGGGTTTTACATAGATAGATTTTATGAAGTTCAGGAATATTCCCTCTATCCCTACACTTTGAAGCATTTTAATCAGGAACCGATGCTGGATTTTGTCAAATGCTTTTTCTGCATCAACTGAGAGGACCAAGTGTTTCTTCTCTCTTCTCTTATTGATTTGTTGTATCACATTGATTGATTTGCAAATGTTGAACCATCCTTGCAACCCAGAGATGAATCCCACCTGGTCATGGTGGATAATCTTTTTAATGTGCTGTTGGATCTTATTTGCTAGGATCTTGTTGAAAATCTTAGCATCCATATTCATCAGTGATTTTGGTCTGAAATTCTCCTTTTTGGTGGGGTCTTTGCCTGGTTTGGGGATCAGGTTAATCCTGGCTTCATAAAAAAATCTGGAAGTTTTCCTTCTGCTTCAATTTTTTGAAACAGCTTCAGGAGAATAGGTGTTATTTCTTTTTTGAAAGTTTGGTAGATTTCCCCTGGGAATCCATCAGGTCCTGGGCTCTTGTTTTTTGGGAGGTTTTTAATTACTGCTTCAATCTCGTTACTAGATATCGGTCTATTCAGGCTGTCAATTTCTTCCTGGTTCAATTTTGGAAGTTTATAGTTTTCCAGGAATGCATCCATTTCATCTAGGTTGCTTAACTTACTGGCATATAACTGTTGATAATAACTTCTGATGACTGTTTCTATTTCCTTGGTGTTAGTTGTGATCTCTTTTTCATTCATAATTTTATTAATTTGGGCCTTCCCTCTTTTCTTTTGGATTAGTTTGGCCAATGGTTTATCGATCTTATTGATCCTTTCAAAAAACCAGCTTCTGGTTTCATTGATGTGTTCTACTGTATCTCCAGATTCTATCTCATTGATCTCTGCTCTAATCTTGATTATTTCCCTCCTTGTGTGTGGAGTTGGCTTAATTTGTTGTCGATTCTCCAGTTCTTAAGGTGTAGAGACAGCTGGTGTATTCTGGATTTTTCAATTTTTTTGAGGGAGGCTTGGACGGCTATGTATTTCCCCCTTAGGAACGCCTTTGCTGTATCCCACATGTTTTGGACTTAAGTGTCTTCATTCTCACTGGTTTCCATGAATTAAGTTCTTCTTTGATCTCCTGGTTGATCCAAGCATTCTTAAGCAAGGTAGACTTTAGCTTCCAGGTGTTTGAGTTCCTTCCAAAATTTTTCTTGTGATTGAGCTCCTGTTTCAAAGCACTGTGATCTGAGAATATCCAGAGAATAATCTCAATCTTTTGCTATTGGTTGAGCCCTGATTTGTGACCCAGTATGCGGTCTATTCTGGAGAAGATTCCATGTGCACTCGAGAAGAATGAGTATTCTGTTGTTTTAGGGTGGAATCTTCTGTATATATCTATGAGGTCCATTTGGTCCAATGTGTCATTCAATGCTCTTACTTCTTTATTGATTTTCTGCTTGGATGATCTATTACTGAGAGTGGCGTGTTAAGATCTCCTACTATTAATGTATTCATATCAATGACTCTTCATCTTGATTAAGCTTTCTTATGTAATTGGCTGCTCCCATATTGGGGACATAAATATTTACAATTGTTAGATTTTCTTGGTGGATAGTCCCTTTCAGAACTATGTAGTGTCCTTCTGTATCTCTGACTACAGTCTTTAGCTTAAAATCTAATTTATCTGATATGAGAATCACTATGCCAACCTTCTTCTGAGGGCCATTGGCATGAAAGATGCCTCTCCATCCCTTCACTTTCAGTCTGGGTGTATCTTTAGGTTCGAAATGGGCCTCTTGTAGACAACATATGGATGGGTCCTGTCGTTTTATCCAATCTGCAATCCTGCGTCATTTTATGGGCACATTTAGGCCATTCACATTGAGAGTGATTATTGAGAGATACTTTTTTATTGACATTATGTTACCTGTGAAGTCTCTCTTTCTATAGATTGACTCCATATATTTCTGTTTAATGATATTCTTAGGATTTTTCCTCCTTTATAGAACCCTCCTTAATATTTCCTGCATTGTCAGCTTGGTGGTCGCATACTCTTTTAAACCTTGCCAGTCTTGGAAGCTCTTTATCTCTCCATTCATTTTGAATGTCAGTCTTGCTGGATAAAGTATTCTTGGCTGCAAGTTCTTCTCATTTAGTGCCCTGAATACGTCTTGCCAGCCCTTTCTGGCTTGCCAGGTTTCTGTGGACAGGTCTGATGTTATTCTGATGGGCTTTCCTCTGTATATAAGGAATTTCTCTGTCCTAGCTGCTTTCAAGAGCTCCTGTCTACAATTATGATTCATCATTTTCACTATCAGGTGTCTTGAAGTCTTTCTAGATTCTATGATCTTAGGGGGAAACCTTTCTGCCTCTAGTACATGAACGCTGGTTCCATTCACAAGATTGGAAAATTTTCATGGAGAATTTGTTCAACTATATCTTCTAGTCTTCTTTCTTTCTCCTCCCCCTCAGGGATTCCAATAATTCTGACGTTGGAACATTTCATGGCATCATTTATTTCCCTAATCCTGTTTTTGTAGCTTCTAAGCTGTTTGTTCCAGGCTTCTTCCTGATCCTTTTCCTCTGTTTGTCCTCCAGATCACTAATTCTATCTTCTCTCTCAGTTACCCTTGCTTTTAGAGAATTTAGATTAGATTGGAACTCATTGAGAACATTGTGAACATCACCCCTGGTGGCTTTCACTTCTGCCCTAATCAATTCCATTTTGTCATCCATGGCTTTCTCCAACCTAGCTATTGACTGGATAATTGTTAGCCTGAATGCCCTTTCCAACATATTGTCTATGTCCATATCCATTAGCTCTGTTGCAGAAAGCCCAGTCTCTGAATTTTTCTTCCGTTGGGCATTCCTCCTCCTAGTCATTTTGGTGAGAGATGGCTGAATGGATGTATAGCTGAATGTATTGACCGTAGTCCAGGCAAGGTGCACCCTGGAATGCTTCTGCCCACTGGTGTCTTCTGCCCCTGTAGAGATCCAGAAGTGTATAATTCTAATCTCAGGCTGATTTCATGGGTGATCAGAGTTCTTTGGTAGGTAATCAGCTTACTTTAGAGTACAGGTTGAAACGGCACCTCCTCCTACTTCCCCGCCATCTTGTCTCCCTGGCAGGTAATTTCTTAAAAAGCTCTATCTACCCTATAACTCAGTAATGCACCACCCAGCATCTATTCAAGCTGGAAACCTATATCCACATTAAGCTTTGTGCAAAATGATCATTAAAATGTTACTCATTTTAGCCAAAAATTACAAAAATCCCAGGTATCCATCAACAGCAGATTGGAAAAACATTGTGGTATGTTATTCATTTAATAGAACACTTCTCAGCAATATTAAAGATCAAACTACCAAAATATAGAGCCATCTCAAAAACCTAATGCTGTGTGAAAAAAGAAAATACAAAATATAATGCATGTTTACATGAATTCTAGAAAAAGTAAATTCACATATGGTGATAGAATTCACTGTTTGATATGAAGGTGCATTACCTTGCAAATGGCACAAGGTAACTCTTTGGAGTGATGGAAATATTCTCTCTTGGTAGTGGTGAAGATTACACAAATCTAAGCATTTGTGAAAATGGTTCAAATTGTATGTTTAAAATTGAAAAAAAGAACATATATCTTTTTCAAAGCTTACACAATATGAAAGTTTAACAAAAAATAAATAATATCTTCTATTTCTCTAATCCAAAGTCACTTCCAACAAGGTCAGCTGAAGTTGTTAGCAAGGATTATAGGAGGAAAAAAAGTCTCAAAATTTTCTCTTAATGTTTATAGTCACACTACATCTTCTGCTCTTTTGTATATAAACTTAATATTTCTGGGAACTTTGCTTCGCATTAATAAATGTCTGTTAAGAAAAATGTTCTGATATTTAGAAATAAGGCAAAAGCATAACTACATACCATTTTTTTAAAAGATTTTTTTTTAAATTTATTTGATAGGGAGAGACACAGTGAGAGAGGGAACACGGGCAGGAGGAGTGGGAAAGTCAGAAGCAGGCTTCCCGCCAAGCAGGGAGCCCGATGTGGGGCTCGATCCCAGCACCCTGGGATCATTACCTGAGCCCAAGGCAGACGCTTAATGACTGAGCCACCCAGGCACCCCCTACATTCCATTTTTATGTCACTTGAAGCACTAATGGCTCTAAGGATTATTTAATTAAATAAGGGGATTTTGCTTTTGTTTGAACTACTATTTACTCATGATTAGGGACTAGATTTTGTAAAATTAAGCTTTAACTTTAGATTTCTCTCTGGAATTGAGGTAAGTCTGACTGTTATGGTTCCCTTACCCTGAAGGACATTAACTAGTTTATATATGCTAGCAAATTCATTTCAACTTTTCTTTCACTGCATAACTGTCTATTAGGTATTTCGAGTTCTCCCATGAACCATCTTATCTCTTCATGGTTCTCCCAATAATGAGTTAAGAAATCCTTGACACCTGTCCACTATATTTGTATAAGAAATAAGTCTTAATTTTGTAAACAATTGTACTTTGACAATTCTGAAGCTTAATACATAGTTCACTTTCAAGACCAAAGGCCCTTAAATGTTATTCTCCCCTTGGCTCTTCTCAAAAAATATGAAGGCAGGTGGCTTCAAATACCATGAAACATGAGAAAACTATTAAACCCCTGAAGCATATTTCCAAATGAAAACATCAACCAAAGCATTTTTTAAAATTCCTGACACTAGTACACATGTAGATTCTTTGCCTCTTTGGTTAGGTTTATTCCTAGGTATCTTACGGTTTTGGGTGTAATTGTAAATGGGATTGACTCAATTTCTCTTTCTTCTGTCTTGTTGTTGGTGTAAAGAAATGCAACTGATTTCTGTGCATTGATTTTATATCCTGACACTTTACTGAATTCCTGTACAAGCTCTAGCAGTTTTGGAGTGGAGTCTTTTGGGTTTTCCACATATAGTATCATATCATCTGCAAAGAGCTATAGTTTGACTTCTTCTTTGCCGATTTGGATGCCTTTAATTTCTTTTTGTTGTCTGATTGCTGAGGCTAGGACTTCTAGTACTATGTTGAATAGCAGTGGTGATAACGGACATCCCTGCCATGTTCCTGACCTTAGTGGAAAAGCTCTCAGTTTTTCTCCATTGAGAGTGATACTTGTGGTGGGTTTTTCATAGATGGCTTTGATAATATTGAGGTATGTACCCTCTATTCCTACACTTTGAAGAGTTTTGATCAAGAAGGGATGCTGCACTTTGTCAAATGCTTCTTCAGCATCTATTGAGAGTATCATATGGTTCTTGTTCTTTCTTTTGTTAATGTATTGTATCACATTGATTGATTTGCGGATTTTGAACCAAACTTGCTGCCCTGGAATAAATCCCACTTGGTCATGGTGAATAATCTTTTTAATGTACTGTTGGATCCTATTGGCTAGTATTTTGGTGAGAATTTTCGCATCTGTGTTCATCAAGGTTATTATTGGTCTGTAATTCTCTTTTTTGATGGGATCCTTGTTTGGTTTGGGGATCAAGGTGATGCTGGCCTCATAAAATGAGTTTGGAACTTTTCCTCCCATTTCTAGTTTTTGGAACAGTTTCAGGAGAAGAGGAATTAATTCTTCTTTAAATGTTTGGTAGAACTCCCGTGGAAATCCATCTGGCCCTGGGATTTTGTTTGTTTGGAAATTTTTGATGACTGTTTCAATCTCCTTACTGGTTATGGGCCTATTCAGGTTTTCTATTTCTTCCTGGTTCAGTTTTGGCAGTTTATATGTCTCTAGGAAAGCATCCATTTCTTCCAGATTGTCAAATTTGTTGGCATAGAGCTGCTCATAATATGTTCTTATGATTGTTTGTATTTCTTTGGTGTTGGTTGTGATCTCTCCTCTTTCATTCATGATTTTATTTATTTGGGTCCTTTCTCTTTTCTTTTTGATAAGTCTGGCCAGGGGGTTATCAATCTTATTAATTCTTTCAAAGAACCAGCTCCTAGTTTTGTTGATTTGTTCTATTGTTTTTTTGGTTTCTATTTCATTGATTTCTGCCTTGATCTTTATTATTTCTCTTCCCCTGCTGGGTTTAGGCTTTCTTTGTTGTTCTTTCTCGAGCTCCTTTAGGTGTAGGGTTAGGTTGTGTATTGGAGACCTTTCCTGTTTCTTGAGAAAGGCTTGTATCGCTATATATTTTCCTCTCAGGACTGCCTTTGCTTTGTCCCACAGGTTTTGGACCATTGTGTTTTCATTATCATTTGTTTCCATGATTTTTTTCAATTCTTCTTTAATTTCCTGGTTGACCCATTCATTCTTTAGAAGAATGCTGTTGAGTCTCCATGTATTTGTGCTCTTTCCAAATTTCCTCTTGTGGTTGAGTTCTAGCTTCAGAGCATTGTCGTCTGAAAATATGCAGGGAATGATCCCAATTTTTTGATACCGGTTGAGACCTGATTTATGGACCAGGATGTGATCTATTCTGGAGAATGTTCCATGGGCACTAGAGAAGAATGTGTATTCTGTTGCTTTGGGATGGAATGTTCTGAATATATCTGTGATGTCCATCTGCTCCAGTGTGTCATTTAAGACCTTTATTTCCTTGTTGATCCTTTGCTTGGATGATCTGTCCATTTCAGTGAGGGGTGTGTTAAAGTCCCCTACTATTATTGTATTACTGTCAATGTGTTTCTTTGATTTTGTTATTAATTGGTGTATATAGTTGGCTGCCCCCATGTTAGGGGCATAGATGTTTAAAATTTTTAGATCTTCTTGTTGGACAGACCCTTTGAGTATGATATAGTGTCCTTCCTCATCTCTTATTATAGTCTTTGGCTTAAAATCTAATTGATCTGATATAAGGATTGCCACCCCAGCTTTCTTCTGATGTCCATTAGCATGGTAAATTGTTTTCCACCCCCTCACTTTCAATCTGGAGGTGTCTTCGGGTCTAAAATGAGTTTCTTGTAGGCAGCATATTGATGGGTTTTGTTTTTTTATCCATTCTGAAACCCTGTGTCTTTTGATTGGGGCATTTAGCCCACTTACGTTCAGGGTAACTATTGAGAGATATGAATTTAGTGCCATTGTATTGCCCGTAAGGTGACTGTTACTGTATATTGTCTCTGTTCCTTTCTGATAATACTTTTAGGGTCTCTCTTTGCTTAGAGGACCCCTTTCAATATTTCCTGTAGAGCTCGTTTGGTGTTTGCAAATTCTTTCAGTTTTTGCTTGTCCTGGAAGCTTTTTATCTCTCCTTCTATTTTCAATGATAACCTAGCTGGATAAAATATTCTTGGCTGCATGTTTTTCTCGTTTAGTGCTCTGAATATATCATGCCAGTTCTTTCTGGCCTGCCAGGTCTCTGTGGATAAGTCTGCTGCCAATCTAATATTTTTACCATTGTATGTTACAGACTTCTTGTCCCGTGCTGCTTTCAGGATTTTCTCTTTGTTGCTAAGACTTGTACATTTTACTATTAGATGATGGGGTGTGGGCCGATTCCTATTGATTTTGAGGGGTGTTCTCTGCACCTCCTGGATTTTGATGCTTGTTCCCTTTGCTATACTAGGGAAATTCTCTACAATAATTCTCTCCAATATACCTTCTGCTCCTCTCTCTCTTTCTTCTTCTTCTGGAATCCCAATTATTCTAATGTTGTTTCGTCTTATGGTATCACTTATCTCTCGAATTCTCCCCTGGTGGTCCAATAGTTGTTTGTCTCTCTTTTGCTCAGCTTCTTTATTCTCTGTCATTTGGTCTTCTATATCACTAATTCTTTCTTCTGCCTCATTTATCCTAGCAGTAAGAGCCTCCATTTTTGATTGCACCTCTTAATAGCTTTTTTTATTTCAACTTGATTAGATTTTAGTTCTTTTATTTCTCCAGAAAGGGCTTTTATTTCTTCTGACAGGGTTTCTCTAATATCCTCCATGCCTTTTTCGAGCCCGGCTAGAACCTTGAGAATCGCCATCCTGAATTCCAGATCTGACATATTACCAATGTCTGTATTGATTACATCCCTAGCCTTCGGTACTGCCTCCTGTTCTTTTTTTTGTGGTGAGTTTTTCTGCCTTGTCATTTTGTCCAGATAAGAATATATGAAGGAGCAAATGTAATACTAAAAGGGTGGCAAAGACCCCAGGAAGATGTGCGTTAACCAAATCAGAAGAGACCCCAAATCATGGGCGGCGGGGGAAGGGGAGAGGGAGAAAGGAGGTAAAAAGAAGTTCAGAAAAGAGAAAAAAAATTTAAAAAAGAGAACACAAATAAATAAAAAAATATAAAAAAAATTTATATGTATTAGACCAGTGACTAGAACAGGGTCACCCACTTAATTTTGGGAGTATTTTGGTCTCTTAGAAGAAACTACCTCCCAAAATTTTAAAGAATGAAAAACATATATAAGGGTAAACACAATGAAGAGATGAAATATGACTATAAAGATGAAAAAAAAATTTTTTTTCTAACAAAGGAGTTGATAAGGTAAGTTGGTAGGGAGAATAAAAAAAAAAAAAAGATAAGTGGAGAGAACTTCCTTGGGCTGGAGACTAGATCAAGCCCAGTACTATATTTGGGGTGTATTTTGATCTATTAGAAGAAGTTGTACCCCAAATTTTTTAGAAGAAAAAAAACCCCTATGTGTATACAAAGAATAAAGTTAGATACAGTGAAGGATAAAATATGACTGTAATAATAAAGTTTCAAAAAAGATTTTTTTTAAGAAGGTTATTAAGATAAACTAGTTAAAAAAACGTTAAAAGAGGAAAGGGTAAAAGTTAAAAAAAATTAGAAGAGAAAAAAAATTAAAAAAAATTAATTAACTTTGCAAGACTAAAGATTCATGGGGAGAAAGCCAAGAATTGCATGCTTTGCTTTCTCCTCCTCTGGAATTCCGCTGTTCTCCTTGTTAAGTGAACTTGGTCTTGGCTGGATTTCTTGTTGATCTTCTGAGGGAGGGGCCTGTTGTAGTGATTTTCAAGTGTCTCTGCCCCAGGCGGAATTGCACCGCCCTTACTAGGGGCCAGGCTAAGTAATCCTCTCAGGTTCGCTTTTGGGGGCTTTTGTTCCCTGAATGCTTTCCGTAGAGTTCCAGAGGATGGGAATGAAAATGGCGGCCTCCCAATCTCCGGCTCGGAGGAGCCGAGAGCTCGGGGCCCCAGTCTTTAGTGCACCTTCAGAGAAAAGCACTTAATCACTCCCATCTCCCCAGCCTCCAGCCGCGCTTGGAGAAAATCGTGCGCAATCAGTCCCGTCTCACTGGCCTCTGGCTACGCTCTGAGGTCACCCAGCCTGTGACCAAGCATCTCTGTCTCTGGCAGAGTCCTACCTGGAGTCTCCGAACCCCGCAGATCCCTGGGCTCTCCCAGGTCGAAGTCTCCCTGGATCTTGTGGGGACCCCACGCACAGAGCACCGGCCCGTGTCACAGATTACAGTTCTAGGTAACGCCAAATTGAGAATTCACTCCTCGGCTCTGTCTCCGCAGCCGGCTTCCCCGCTCTAATTCCTGTGAGCTCTGCAACACTCAGCCCCGATCCTTCTGTGACCCCGCGGGACCTGAGTCCACGCTGTCCCCGCGAGGTCTTCACCCCAGTTTAGCCTCTGGAGCGATGTCCCTCCATGGAGCAGACTTTTAAAAGTCCTGATTTTGTGCTCCATTGTTCCGCTGCTTGCCGGGATCTGGCCCCTCCCCCCGGGATCTATCTTCCCGTCGCGTTGGATTCACTTCTCCGCTGGTCCTACCTTTTAGAAAGTGGTCAATTTTCTGTTTCTAGAATTGTTGCTCTTCTTCTCTTCGATCTCCTGTTGGATTCGTAGGTGTTCGGAATGGTTTGATAGGCTATCTAGCTGATCTCCTGCTGCCTGATGTTGTCTCAGCCTGCTACTTCTCCGCCATCTTGACTCCTCCCCCTTTTGTCATGCTTTTAGAACTTCCCTCTTCTCACTTCATCATGCCTTGTCTCTGATGTCTTTCTATTGCCATCACCTAGAATAGGGTTTGGCCTGCAGGCCAAATCGGTCCTGCTGCCTGTTCTATAAATAAAGTTTTATTGGACCACAATCATGACCATTCAATTACATATTATCTGTGGCTGTTTTCAGTCTACAGCAGTAGAGTTGAGTAGTTGTAACAGAGACCGAATGAACCACAAGCAGAGAATATTTACTCTCTGGTATTTTACAGAAAAGTTTGCAAAATCTAATCTAGATTTTAATTTTATTTTACTGATTTCTAAATACACAAAATATTTATTATTTTTTTTAAAGATTTTATTTATTTATTTGTTAGAGAGAGAGAGAGCATGAGCACAGGCAGACAGAGTGGTAGA
The DNA here is from genome assembly GCA_003697995.1 of Taxidea taxus jeffersonii. NCBI lineage: Eukaryota > Metazoa > Chordata > Mammalia > Carnivora > Mustelidae > Taxidea > Taxidea taxus. Next base: position 27,151 of record RCUC01107104.1, read on the forward strand.
TAGAGGCAGAGGGAGAAGCAGGCTCCCTGCCGAGCAAGGAGCCTGATGTGGGACTCGATCCCAGGACACTGGGATCATGACCTGAGCTGAAGGCAGCCGCTTAACCAACTGAGCCACCCAGGCGTCCCCATACACCATATTCAGATAACTATAAGTTAAATAATTTTTCTCTTCACTGTTTCTTGAACATATTCATCTTTTTTAGATTTCTTATTTATTTTGTTAAAGTGCATCCTATAGTCTACTTTCTTTTTTTATTTTATTTTATTTATTTATTTGACAGAAATCACAAGTAGGCAGAGAGGCAGGCAGAGAGAGAGGGGGGATGCAGGCTCCCTGTGGAGCAGAGAGCACGATGTGGGGCTCAATCCCAGGACCCTGGGATTATGACCTCAGCTGAAGGCAGAGGCTTTAACCCAGTGAGCCACCCAGGCAGCCCTGTAGTCTACTTTCAAGGAGATTCTGTGATACATAACTGCTAAGGCTTTTTATTTCAAAAATCCTGGTTTTTAAACTCTAAGTGTGGTCTGTGGTTTGTTTCATATTTATGGATGTAATAACACCCTCAGTCTCTCTGAGGATAACATATATTTCTAATAATTGTAACTATATATTTTACTTATAATAATTTTATTTTTCTTAAAATTCTAAGATAATATTTATAAAATAAATTTATACTTATCTTTTTATTTTATTTATTAGCTCTCTTTCCTCAGGTATTATTTCAGAATTTACAGAGTTTTGTGCCTCTAAAAATGCAGATTATTCTTGTACTTTGTTAATAAGAATCCCTATTAGTCCTCTATTTCTGCTTAATGTGGACTGACTTTGGTAATTATAGGGAAAGGGAAAGACAAACTGCTGAGCAGGATATTTTCAGAGTGAGGAGTCTCCCTCTCCCTCCTGAGATCCATTCTCCTATGCTATTCTTTGGCTCCCATGACCCAACAGCCTTACTGCTTTAATATGTGGACCGATATAAGCAGGAAAAGGGAAGGGTATCAGCAGTCTAACTGCTCCACATGCAGTGTCTCAATCCTTCTGGTCACTTAGCACCCCCTATTCACTGAATCTGCTCTCTGAGCTGGGACCTTCCCTGAAATTGCTTCCACCTCCTTAGCTGTCTTAAGCTTCTGAGTATTTGAGGTTCATTTGCTCTAGTTTGTTCATCCAAGTTCTGACACCACCATCTCCTAAAAATTTCTGATACACTGATGACACTTTTTGTCCCCCATCCTGTTACCAATTATATTTCCCTCTCCCTTCCCCCTCCCATCTCTCAATCTTTTCTGTCATTTCATAAGATTTGGTAAAGATTAAGCTTCCCTCAATCTGACATCTTGATTTAATCTTCGTATATGGGATTCTTTAATTAACTCTTTCAAAACACCATTAAATACAATTTATTTCTGAGCAGTAACTTAAGATCGAATCATTTTTATATCAAAACATTTTAAAAGATATTCAGAAAAGTATCTTTGATGCAGAAAGGAAACTGAAGCCTTACTTCAACAATATGTTTGAGGGTATTAAAAATGATAAAGTGACTTTCACTAATTATAGTGGAAAGGGCTATTTAGTCCTAAGTCACTTGTCTTTAAAAATAGGTTGGGGAGTCTACTTATTTAAAAAGTATTCTTTCATGTGGAAGGGGGACAGTGGTTGCAGAAAAGCTGTAGTCCTTTAGACACTGTTTTTCCAGCTAATAACAATCTTAACATATTAGGCAGCAGCAACCAGTGACATTTGTAGTCAGAAAAATTTGGCTATCAAGCTCATTCTGTTTTGGAACTCTACCCCTATCCTGCCATACACAGTCCCTTGACTGCTGAGTAGCCTGTTCCAAATACATCACACATTAACTTTAACAGTTTTAATGCTGATTTAAGGGAACTCTTCCTAGAGTAGCTAGAAAGCGTAGACTCTGACCCTGCCCCGCCCCCCTTTTCTGCTTTTGGAAGTCCCTGAAAAGAAGAGTATCTGGTTTCATCTGGCTTTCTTTAGGGACCTTAAAAGGGATGAATATGTTTGAAATTCCTATGACTACTCTGAGTTTTCCCAACTGATTATTAACACTTCTACTCTTTCTCCTTTTCCAGTCCCAGAGTTGTTAGTTGCCAGAGTTTGCTGTCAGACACCTCTGTATATTCCCAGCGCTTTCTGAGATAGAATTTGATGAACCTCCCTAATTTTTTTGTTTTAGTTGTGGGTAAAAATTTTTTTCCTTGCAATGAATGGTGCATGTCTATTTGCTATGCCCCAATTTCAGCCTGGAAGGGTGTGAATATTTTTTCATGCTCTGATCAAGTTATCTCCTCCTGAAGCAGCTGCCTCAGGGGCAGGATAGCTTTTGGTAACCACAAGCTGTACTTCCTCAGATTTTAAAGTAGTGGTACATGGTCACCAGGCTACAGGTTTTCAGGGCTCCTATCACTGTTGGGGCCCTTGCACTCTCCCATCACCCCTTGTCTTTCCTTATCCTCTTTAACCTCCCCAGGAAGAGAGAAAAAAGGGAAATTCACATTATTTGGCTCTTACTGTGTGCTCATTGTGTGCATTATGCTAGGTATTTTCACAAATATTTTCCTTCAAACCCTCAAGCATAACTGCACAAGGGAGTTGTCCTTATCCCCACTTTTACCAGTTAGGAAACTGAGGCTCATAAAGGTAAGGAACTTACCTGTGACTACAAAAAGCGGCAAGCAGTATGTCTGGGACATGGATCCTAGACTCTAAGCTCAAAAGCCCAGAGGATCTACCAGAGAAGAAACCTCAAGCCTGGCTCACCCAAAAGCGTGGCTCTGAATGCAAATGAGAAACTAGAGCTGAAAGGAGAACATAACTCTTCTTGAATGGTACAGAGCTGGCCAAAGTTTAAAACTGGAGAACTGGGGGCTCCTGGGTGGCTCAGTCAGTTAAGCATCTGACTCTTGATTTTGGCTCAGGTTACGATCTCAGGGTTGTGAGATTGAGCCCTGTGTCAGGGTCCGCAATGGGCATGGAGTCTGCTTGAGATTCTCTCTCTCTCTCTACCCCGAATTGCTAAGGAAATGTTGAAAAAGAAAAACAAAACTGGGGCATCACATTGCCTGATTTCAAGCTTTACTACAAAGCTGTGATCACCAAGACAGCATGGTACTGGCACAAAAACAGACATATAAACAAGTAGAAAAGATGGGAGAGTCCAAATATGGACCCACAACCCTATAGTCAAATAATCTTTGACAAAGCAGGAAAAAATATACAGTGGAAAAAAGACAGTCTCTTCAATAAATGGTGCTGGGAAAATTGGACAGCTATATATAGAAGAACGAAACTTGACCATTTTCTCACACCATACACAAGGATAAACTGAAAATGGATAAAAGACCTCAATGTGAGGCAAGAATCTATCAAAATCCTAGAGGAGAA
>RCUC01107107.1:0-55281 GCA_003697995.1 Taxidea taxus jeffersonii
GGGGGGGCATCTTTGAATTCAGCCTAAATACACTCATTACATTTATTGAGTGTGTACTCTGTGTGAGGCATTATAATAAGCATTTTTCATGCCTTATTTCATTATTTTATTTCACAAAACCCTATGAAGTAGGTATTATTTTTTTTTAAGTTTTTTTTTTTTAAGATTTTATTTATTTATTTATCTGTGAGAGAGAGGGAGAGAGAGTGAGCACAGGCAGACAGAGTGGCAGGCAGAGGCAGAGGGAGAAGCAGGCTCCCTGCCAAGCAAGGAGCCCGATGTGGGACTTGATCCCAGGACGCTGGGATCATGACCTGAGCCGAAGGCAGCTGCTTAACCAACTGAGCCACCCAGGCATCCCTGAAGTAGGTATAATTTTAGAGATGAAAAACTGAGTGCCCCAGAACAGTCTCCACAAAGTGTCAGGGGTAGCAGTTGCTGAGCCAGAATTTGAATCTAGGTTTGAAGGGCTGAAAGTCTGCTTCACTTCTGTACTACATTTTGTTTCCTTTTATTGCCATTCACTTAATAGAACAACTGTTGGATGTGCCCAATATGACTGTCCTAGAAATTGCTTGCATTGGTGTTGGGTATTTTGTTTTTTCTCTATGCAGCACTTATGTCCACATCATCTTCTAATGGACATAAGATATTATATTAGACTCAAGTGTTGCTAGTCCTAGGGCCAGTCTGCTTCCTTAAGAGGGCTTTAGTTATCTCTGATCTGATCCATCAATTTTTATTTTAACTTCCTGAAAGCCCATTTATTTCATCATATCCAGGAAGTCCCTATATATAAAAAACTTGTGGAACGGGACATGATGAAAAAGCTGAGGACTGGAGGGTCTACTTTTTAAAAATTTCCAATTTTGGGCAATGGTCTCAGGGCCCCCCCACCCCCCCCCGCTGCCCTCTGGAGCTTTGTACTATCACTTTGCTATCCCTCAATAAACCTTGCTTTGCTGCCCACCAAAAAACAAAACAAAACAAAACAAAAACAAACAAAGAAGCCAAAAAACCTTTCAATTTTTCTGACTCGAAAGAAATGTTACAGAATTGTTCACTGAGAGCGAAGAATGTCTTCTTAAGTAGAGTTGTTTTTAACCCAAGGCTATGGAAATCTTAATTTTATAATTTATCTCCTTTAGAGATAGATCTTCTAAGTATTAGGAAGTTTACTTGTGATAGTTTCTGAAGAAATGGACCAAATGGCCCACACCAGGTGGAATTCAGACCTTGGAGCTTTCCTCATCCCTGTTTAGTGATATGTGTGCTCCCCTAATTCACTTAATCACTAATTCTCTGATTTAGTATTCAGAATGTTGATCCTCATGCTGCCTGGGAGGCTCAGTCATATAAGCAGCTGACTCTTGATTTTGGCTCAGGTCGTGATCTTAGGGACCTGGGATGGAACCTCATGTCAGGTTCTGTGCTCAGCAGGGACCCTGCTTCTCATCCTGTCCTTCTGCCCTTACTCCTGCTCCCACTCACTCTCTCTCTCTCTAAAATAAATAAATAAATCTTAAGTTTTAAAAAAAGGAATGATGATTGTCAGATTGAAAGGGAACATAAATTTCAAGTAGGGTACATTCTTTTTTTTAATTTAAAAAATTTTTTCCCAACTCTTTATATGTTGTTACATATCCTAAGAAGTATTTTCCTTTGTTTACCCTTTGCCCATTTCCATACCCTCAAATCACTGTTGTAACAAGCCACCTAACCAATGGCATTAGATACTATCTTTTGCATGTGTTGATATTGAAAAATTGTTTGATAATAACTGGCCTAGAAATTAAGAAATGTATTGGAATCTGTTACTCAACTTTTGAATGGGAAATACTATTATAAAGAGAAATACTGTGGAGATTAATAGCTGCTACAAGTCATTACTTTCATTCTGGGACTGATTGGGTTTTTAAAAGTTTGTGTGTGTGGTGCTAACATATTCTTATGTGATTGACTCTGGAAAACATAAGATTGATAATAGAGTCTTGGAGCTGAAGTCATACAATTTTGGAGGTTGTGGAAGAGTATTACAGCTATAGCTGCTGACTGAGAAGTCCAGACTCTAACCAGTGACCCTCAGAGTAGGATTCAAAAGAAGAAAGCTAGGAGGGTAGTGGTCTTTTATGTACAGTTAGATAATTAAAAATATATACATTAGGAGATTTTACTGGCTTGAACATCAGATAGGGTTTGAATTTTTAAAAATTTTTTTAAAGATTTTATTTATTCATTTGACAGAGGTCATAAGTAGGCAGAGAGGCAGGCAGAGAGAGAGGAGGAAGCAAGCTCTCCGAGGAGCAGAAAGCCCGATGCGGGACTTGATCCCAGGACCCTGGAATCATGACCTGAGCTGAAGGTAGAGGCTTTAACCCACTGAGCCACCCAGGCGCCCCTGAATTTTTTAAATTTTTTAAATTCAAACTTTAAATTGTATGGAATGAAGTGTCAGACAATTGTACATTGCTTTATCTGAATTGAAATGTTACTACTTTTGGGGGCATAGATAGCATAGAGGGAAAATTATCTCTTTGGAGCCAGACCGCATGGATTCTAATCCCCTCGATTAGTGGATAAATTAACTAGAGGTAGTTACTTAACTTATGTGTTTTCTAATCTATAAAATGAGAATGATACTAGCATTTACTAAATAGGGTTATGGGAAGGTCAAATGGATTAATGTCTGTCAAAGTACTTGGCATAGTGCCTGACACATAGTAAATAATTAATGTTAACTATAAATAAGCTTCCAGTGTAGCTGGACAATAGAACGAATAACATTTTGAGGATTGGTAATAGTCTAGGTGTGACTCCTAGACTTAGTATATAAGCTGGGACAAGGTCATTTGAAATATTTCACTGACTTCTAAGTAATATCAAACAGCATTTATGAATGACTTTGGGGCTGGAAGGAAAAACTGGAAATAATTCTCATAAAGATACAGACCATTTTCAGGAATAATCCTTAAGAGACAAAAACAACAGCCAGAGAAGACCATAGACTTACAAAGACAGTGGTTTAGCTCAAGGAAGAAAACGTGTTTGAGAGTGTGGGTTACAAGATTTAATCTCTAAGGGCAATTGAAATATTTCCACCCCTACTGCCACTTTAGTTTTCAGGAAGGGTAATTTAGATGAGATACAAATAGGAAATGGAATCTTCAATCACATTATGTTAGGCCAATGGCTTGGGGCTTGATTTTCTGTAGGAGATATATTCATATCACAAGCAAAATTGAATCTACCTTGAATTTTTTCTGAAACAAGTTGGGTAAGAAACAAACAGATAAATTTCTCAAATCTAGAAACAAATTAAGTGGATTCATTTGATCACTCTCTTACACCCCTCTTTGGGCCCTCTCTTAAATCTTTCTTACACTGTGTTCTTTGATTTCTTTCACTGGCATTTGTGACATGTGATAGGGTTGACCTGAGAGAATGCGAGAAATCATGCAAGAGCCTGGGTATGTCCAGAGGAAAGAGTAGTGAGGGTCACACTTGCCTGTCTTTGCTCTAAGTCTTATACATAAAGCATGGATGCTCATACTTGGTCCGGTTGTCTTCATCAGAGACCTGATGAAGATCTGGATCCAACCAACAGCTGGAAGTAAAGGGCATATGTAGCTTTGGGTATAACATCTGTACTAACCATAGAATTAGTTAATGATTTGTAGTTTTAGTCTTTTGGGTCCTAATATCTTTCTTTCACCTTACAAATACTCACGATTACTAGTATTTACATTGTTCTCAAATTTCTCCTGAATGTGTAGAGATAATATCCCTCCAGGATAGACGTTGGAAGGTAAATACTGATGGCAGGAGTAACGTGTAACTCAGTGATGTGTGGGCAACAGACCCATGGAGGGCTTCCTTTCATAATGGAAAACAAAATGTCACAAGAGAAACTCCTTCACTCCTTCCCTTCCAATCCTTTTCCTGGGAAGAATGCAGAAGTAGCCCCTGAAGGGGGAACAGCCGCCTTGAGTGGTCATGCAGTAAAGGCAACAAACCTAAAAAAAAGCAAGAAGGATGCACAGCAGCTAGGCAGAACTGTCTTCTTCTCTTCTTTTGATGAACTTTTAGTAACAGATGTAGAACAGTGTAGAAATCATGAGTACAGCACACATCTGTGTGACCACTACTTGACTCAAGAAAGAGCATATTATTAACACCTCTCATGAAATTTATGTGTCATTAACTCTCTCCCCAAAAGGCAATCGCTATTTTGACATTTATCATCATGGAATAGTTTTTCCTGTTTTGAAACTTTACATAAATGGAATCTCACAGTATATACTGCTTTTTGAAAAAAAAAATTAAATAGCAATGTGACTTTTCTAGACACACTGGGAATACATTTTAGCAGAAATAAACCTAAAATAAAATAAATAAGATATATGTTAGATGGTGATAATTATCATGGAGAAGAATTGCAGAGAGATAGAGAATGTTGCAGGGTTGAGAGGGCATAGAAAGATTATAATTTCAAATCAAGTGGTCAAGTGAGAAGGAGGCAAAGGCCTGGGGGCAGGCAAGGAGACCTAGCCTAGGTGTTTGCCAGACTCCTCAGTTAGAAACCACATTTCTGTGCACATTAAAAAAAAAAAAGATTTTAGGGACGCCTGGGTGGCTCAGTTGGTTAAGCGGCTGACTTCAGCTCAGGTCATGATCCCAGCGTCCTGGGATCGAGTCCCATATCGGGCTCATTGCTCCGCGGGGAGCCTGCTTCTCCCTCTGCCTCTGTCTGCCACTCTGTCTGCCTGTGCTCATTTGCTCTCTCTCCCTCTCTTTCTGAAAAATAAATAAATAAAATCTTTAAAAAAAAAAGATTTTATTTGTTTATTTGGCAGAGACCGACCATGAGCAGGGCGGGGGTGGGGAGTATTGGGAGGGGCAGAGGGAGAGGGAGAAGCAGACCTCCCGCTGAGCAGGGAGACATGAGGGGTAACCCAGGGATCCTGAGATGGTGACCTGAGCCCAAGGCAGATGTTTAACCGACCCAGCCACCCAGGCGTCCCTTCATGAACACTTTTATGAACACATGATAGTACCGTGTATTCTGTAGGTCATGGGAATACACAACAGTTTCCCCTTTTGCTGAAAGCGTCTTCACTGGGTCATTTGGACTTTTATTTTTCAAGACCAAGTGATAGAGTTCCATTTAATTAACACAAGGTGGAAAAAAAAAACAACCCTAAAAGGTCAAAATTCACAACACGTAAAGGAATGGCAAAATGTATTATTAATGAATGGAATAGGGGCATGTAACATGGAGCTCTTTGCCTTCTATCTGTCCTTAAAGGTGACTACGTGCTATGGATTGTTGAGTGTTTCTTCCCAGCCATAAATGGAGAGTACACCAATTGGATGATGCATTTCTCTCCCTGGTTCCCAAGATGCATCTACTCCAACCCAGCCCCAACTTCACCTCCAATCCAGATTTATTCAATTCTTCCTTATTTCAGTTTTTCCTTTACAGTGCTGTCAGAAGGTCCTTTCTAAACTCTCAATGTGATGCACTTCTCTCCTGAAACTCGTTCAAATGGAAAACTCATTATGAGTTATAAAGCTGTGCAAGGTTAGTCTGTGCCTACTTTTCAAGTTTCCTATCTCACACTTCTGCCACATCCCTGCCATATTTTAGCTGGATGCCTTACCCCTTTGCCTTTCTGCATATTGTTCTATTTTCTTAGATGTCCTCTTGTTAGTCTTCCTCAGCCATGGAGGGGAATGGCTCTGCCATGGTGCTCTGGCAGCCTTGCACACACCTACCTAGGTTGTGCTGGCAAAGGCTTGAACCACAGCTAATCTGAAGCTTAGACGAATGCCTTGTAATCTTTCCAGGATGTGAGAGGATAGGTTTGTGAGGAGTTTCTATGAGGTTATCTCTCATTATTTTCATCACCTCCCACGTTCTGACGAGGTATGGGGCTTTCCGTTCTGTCTCCTTCAGACTCCAGCTTCAGACCATAACACCATTTAGCAGCAGTCTGGGAGTGGATCCTTGGCAATGGGGTATCCCACAACTCCTATTGCAGCCTACAGCTTCTTTCGTTTTCACATCATCCTTTCTTGGTGTGTAGCACAGATTCAGGGAGTTGGCCCTTTCAGACATTCTTACTTTTACTGTCAATGCAAGTAATAAGCTCTTTGGATCTAACAGTGGCTCATTATATCTTCACTGACTGGATCTCTCGGCTCTCTTGGTGTTTCGAGCTTAACAGATAATTCCCGTGATTCCTTCAATTCTCAACTCAGTCTTCTCATTCTGAGGGTTTTCCTGTCCAATGGGCTGCCTTAAATACCCTTCTCTCTCCACTCTTACTATATCCTGTACACACCTAGATTATAAAGAGATTGTAGGTATAAATAGATTATCTCCTAATTGTCCTAACAGATTTAGGTTTACAGAAAAATATCCCAGAAGATAGAGACTTTTTCAAAATACCTCTGCCCCTCTCAGTGTTCATCATTATAAATATCTTGCATTAATTTGGAACACTTGTTATAAGTAATGAATAAAAATTGATACATTATTATTAACTAAAGTCCTTAGTTTACAGTAGGATTCATTCTTTGTGTTGTATTTTCTAAGAGTTTTTACTAATGAATAATGTCAAGTGTCCCTCATTAGAGTATCATGCAAAATAGTTTGTCTGCCAGAAAAATCCCATGTTCCGGCGTGCCTGGGTGGCTCAGTGGGTTAAAGCCTCTGCCTTCGGCTCAGGTCATGATCTCAGGGTCCTGGGATCCAGCCCCACATTGGGCTCTCTGCTCAGCCAGGGAGCCTGCTTCCTCTGTGCTCTCTCTCTCTGCCTGCCTCTCTGCCTACTTGTGATTTCTATCTGTTAAATAAATAAATAAAATCTTTAAAAAAAAAATCCCATGTTCCACCTACTTATCCCTCTCTTTGAACCCCTGGGAACCACTGATTTTTTTACTGCTTAGTTTTTCCTTTTTGGGATGTTATATATTTGGAATCATACAATATGTAGCCTCTTCAGACTGCCTTCTTCACTAAGCAATATGCATGTAAGTCTCCTCTGTGTCTTTTATGGTTTGATCATTTCTTTCTAACTTCATCCTATTGTGGTTGGAGAAGATATTTTGTGTGATATATATTATCTTTTAAAAATCTATTGATCTAATCTGTGGCCTAACATATGGTCTTTCTTGGAAAGAAGAATGTACATGTTCTTGTTGAGAAGAGTGTTCCATATGTGGGCTAGATCCATTGGTTTCTTGCATTGTGTTAAGTCCTCTGTTTTTTTGTTTATCTTCTGTCTGGTTGTTCTATCCATTATCGAGAGCATGGAATTGAAGTCTTCAACTATTTTTGTAGAATTGTCTATTTTTTCTTTCAGTTCTGCCAGTTTTTGTTTCATAAATTTGATGGTCTGTCATCTTTATGATTGTTTTAACTTCTGGCTGTTTTGAACCTTTTACTTATTAAAATATGTAACTTTATTTAATATATAATGTCCTTCTTTGTCTCTCAAAAATGCTTTTGACTTAAAGGCTATTTTGCCTGATATTAGCATAGCCGCCTCTGCTCTTTTTTTTGTTACTATTTGCATAGAGTATCTTTTTTCGCCTTTCCATTTTCAATCTATTTGCATCTTTAGATCTAAAGAGAGTCTCTTGTAGGCAGCATGTAGTTGGACTGTGTGTTTTTATGCATTCTACCAATCTCTGTCTTTTCTATTTAACTCAAAGCAGAAAATATGATTGGAAGTGTTCCCATTCCTTCTGCTAGTTTAGTCCTCAGGAAGAGAAACTGAGATATGAGACAAATACTATATTAAATCTTCCAATTCATGAACATATAGCATCTTCCCATTTGTTTGTGTCTTGCTTAATTTCTTTTGTCTGTGTTCTATCGTTTTCAGTGTATGAGTCTTTTGCTTCCTTAGTTAAGCTTATTCTCTAGCATTTTATTCTCTTTGGTGTTATTGGAAATGGGATTGTTTTCCTAATATCCATTTCAGGTAGTTCATCATTAGTATAATAAAAATGCAGTTGATTTTGTATCCTGTAACTTTACTCAATTTATTTTTTAGTTCTAACATTTCTTTAAAAGAATCTTTAGGGTTTTCTTTATATAAGATCATGTCATCTGCAAACAAAGATAATTTTTGTTTCTCCCTTTTTGATTTAGATGATTTTTATTTTATTTTATTTTTTTCCTGCCTAATGCTCTGGCTAAAGCTTCCAGTACTATGCTGTATAAAACTGGTAAGAAGGAGTGCCCTTGCCTTATTCCTATCTTAGAGGAAAAGTCTTTAGTTTTTCTCCATTAAGTAGGATGTTAACTGTGGGCTTTTTGTGTAATGCCTTTGTTATATTGGGATACTTTCTTTCAATTTCTAATCTTTTGAGAGTTTTTATTATGACTGGATGTTGAATTTTGACACTTTTTCTGGATCTATGGAGATGACCATGTACTTTTTAACCATTATTCTGTTGTGGTGTAATTCATTAATTGATTTGCATATGTTGAACCATCCTTGAATCCCAGGGATAAATCCCACTTTGTTATCACATGTAATTCATTTAACATACTGTTGAAATCAATTTGCTAATATTTTGTTGAGGGTTTTTGTATTTATACTCATCAAGGATATTGGCCAGTAATTTTCTTTTCTTGAAGTGTTCCTATCTACCTTTGCTATTAGGATAATTCTGGCCTTATAAAATATGACTTTGAAAGTGTTTCCTTCTCTTCATGTTTTGGAAAATTTGACAAGAATTGGCATTAATCTTTCTTTGAATGTTTGGTAGAATTAACTAGTGTGGCAATCAGGTCCTAGATTTTTTTTTCTTGAGATGTTTTGATTACTGATTCAGTCTTCAAACTGTTATAGATCTATTCAGACTTTTTATTTCTTCATGATTCAGTCTTGGTATATTGTATATTCTGGGGAATTTATCCATTTCTTCTAGATTATCTAACTTACTGGCATATACTTGTTTATAATGGTCTCTTAGGATCCTTTTTATTTTCAATGCATCAGTTGTAATGTCTTTTCTTTTATTTTTGACCTTGAGTCTTTTTTTTCTTAGTAAGTATATTTGTCAATTTTATTTATCTTTTTGAAAAAAATCAACTCAATTTTATTGATTTGTCATATTGTTTTCTATTCCCTATTTCATTTATTTATGCTCTAATCTTCATTATTTCCTTCCTTTTGCCAACAGGGGGCTTAATTTGTTTTTATTTTTCTAGTTTCTTGAGGTATAAAGTTAAGTTCTTTATTTGAGATCTTTCATCTCTTTTTATGCAGGTGCTTACTGCTATTAACTTCTGACTCAATGCCACTTTTGCTGGGTTCCTTAAGTTTTAGTACATTGTATTTTCATTTTTACTTGTCTCAAGATATTTTTAAATTTCTCTTTTGATTTTTTTTAATCCACTGGTTCTTCAGGAATATGTTGTTTAATTTCCACATATTTGTGATGGGCCTTTAAATGAATGTTTTGGCATGTATGTCTTTTATGATAATTGTTTTTACTTTGTATGCCTGTGGGACATTAAGCAATTCTTTTCTTCTCTGTACCCTTCTCAATTGTTATCCGTATCACATTTCCTTCTAATAGTTGCTTACACAACTGTACACAGCACCCTGGATTGTGACTACATTGAAAGTACCGTCTTATCTAGTCTTTACAGTGCCTAGCTCGGTGTCTGATGGTTTATGGGCAGCAGTAAGTGTTTCTTGAATCAGTGAATGAATTAATGGATTTAAATATTTGTTTGTCAGGTATATTTTAATATCCCCCAATCAATAAGAATATGTGCCAGACATAATTGTATGCTTTAAATGTTGAGTTCAAAATTCCATCACAATTTTAAGAAGCATGAGGTTTTGAAAGGAGAGAGAGACATCCATGTCTTAACCCCAGGAGGCACAACAAGGAATCCCACGTTTGAAGACACGAACAACACTTCATTACAAAAGTCAATTTCTTATTATATCCCTAGAGCAACTAACACAAGAATTATCGGTTTTCAACCTATTTGCAACTGCTAGATTTTATTTTTCTCTTCAAGGGCAATATGGATTTTAGTAATTTTAGTGTTCTAGAGAAGCATCACATTTTGAGCACAAGCCTCTGTTCTAATAAAGCAAGTAGCTGACCCTTTAATTCTCAGAATGTGATATTGTTGTTTTGTTGTTTCCCTTAGTGAAATAAAAGACTTTAGAAAATTTTTTAGAAAAGTTTAGGAGTAGACAGCAGGCCAGGGGAAAAAAGAAAAGGAGAAAGTCTGGAAAATTGATATATATCAATCACTTACTCATACCATTCAGCCCATAGCAATCAAAGCATGTTTAAATTTATAAAATTAATGTGTAATATTGTATTTTTATTTGATTCAAATATTTTTATTTGATTCAAATTTTTATTTGATTCAAATAGATTTCAAAGATAATTTACTTTCATATTAATTTTTAAGTGTTTGCACATTTCATCAAATATTTGTAGGCTTAAATCATCTTAAATTTATTTATTCTGGTTTGTTGCCAGAAAAGGCATTTGCTTATACCTGTTTATTCTTTGCCTTGTATTTAAGTTTAACATGTCTAATTGGGCAAGGCTTTATTCCTACTAATCACAAAAAGAGATTCCCACCTATATCCAAGGAATTTAAATATGTGTAACTCTGATGTAATTGGCACAGGTCATTTTGATGACAAACCATACTGGTAATTCTCTCTTGAACCTGACCAGGATAATAGCATATTTAATAAAATAAGAGAAATTCATGGGGGAAAAACAATGGTTTCATATAGTACTAAAATAATATCTTTTTTTTCAGGTCCTTACAAAAATTTTGCCCTAATAGTTGTAAAATCCTTCGCATGTGTTTTTTTCACACATGTTATTTTGCCTTCAACTCATATTATTATTTTCATCATAAAAGGCTCAGAGGGTCAGAGAAGTTAAGCAACTTCTCTAGCATCACTCAGCTCAAGTGTATAGCAGAGGTATCTGTTGAACTCAGGTCATATCAGGGAGCATTTTACAGACAACCTATTAGGAACTTATCTGTTGAGTGTGTGTTTTATGAAGTTTCTCATTCAGCCATGAGAAGAGCAAATGTATCCTACTTCCTGGAACAAACTAACCAATCCCTGACAATCAATTAACATATCCATGCATAAACAAAGTTTATTGCCAACGCTGAAGCAACTGGCACTTCAGTTTCCTTGAAGTCTTTTAAGGCTTGTAACAATAGTATTAAAATGTTTCAATTGATAATATATGGAGCCTACTTGCATAGCATTCTGTAATGGCATAAAATCAATTATTTCTTTTTTTTTAAAGATTTTATTTATTTATTTGACAGACAGAGATCACAAGTAGGCAGAAAGGCAGGCAGAGAGCGAGGAGGAAGCAGGCTCCCCGCGGGCGAGCAGAGAGCCCGATGTGGGGCTCAGTCCCAGGACCCTGGGACCATGACCTGAGCCGAAGGCAGAGGCTTTAACCCACTGAGCCACCCAGATGCCCCAAAATCAATTATTTCTTTTAGGACTCCTTGTTAATCACTTTCAAAGGATCAGCTATTTATCACAATATCACTTCTGAAAGGTAGTTTAAAAAAAAATATAGAGTTCTCATATATGTTAGATTTTGTTCAGAATATAAATAGCTTAAATCCCTATTACCTGGGCAGTAGTTGCCCACCATATGCCACCAAGGGCCCTTTTCTGTAATTGTCTCTACTGATGGTTCAGACAAATATTTTGTCTTCTAAGCAAACTGTAACAACAGTTTACCATGGTCTCATTTTGGGAGAATTGGATTTTTCTCTAAGGACTTTAAAAATATTAAATTTATTTGAGATTCCAAGAATTCTAGGCTGTCTTGTGCCAAGATTCGACTCCTTGGTCAATCCACACCCACAGAGGGGGCAGCACCTCCATAACGAGACTGGGCTGGTAACCAGCCACTCCTCTTCTGGGCACACTCGCTACCCTAAAATCCCCACATTTTTCCTATTTCCTTGGGTGAATTGAATCCAGGCTCCAGACGGGTCTTATTTTTTAGTCCAGGTACAGCTTTAAATGAAAAAGCGTTGAGAGTTAAGGAATAAAAAAAAGCCCTGAGCAAAGAATTGGGGAAAATAGAGAGAAGCTGACTCCATGAGAAGGGATAGGATGTGGGAAGGTTAGAGTCAGGAGTTTGTGGGAAGCTTGGAGGCAACTTGGGAATGGGGACCAAGTCAGATGCTTAGGAGATGTTGTTAAGGCGGTGAGTAGTAACTAAGTGGTAATTTGCGGCACTAAGCTTAGTCCAGCCCTATGCTAACACAATACATCTTCTCTTTCATTTTAGTAGCCTCCCACTGCAATTACAAATACAGCATTCTTTAGAACACAGTATTTTTCTCTCTCTCTCCTGCTTTCATCTTTTTAAATTTTTTATTTGGTGTGATATTGGTGGGATAAGATTTCCCTGATAGTGTCTGGGTTCAAGTTTAAGAATGTTAACAGTTCTTATTCTATTGAACTGATATGGATATTGATTCTTAGAAAAGGTCAAAGCCTAGAATTAAATGAATTATGTGACTATTCAAATAAGATTTATTTGAAGTTATGATATGGGTCCTACTTTTGGCTTCAAGAAACATATTTCTAGTTTCGTAGTCATGTATAAGTCACTTATGCTATTTGAGCTTTAGTTTATGTTCTTTAGCCTAGACTGGGGAGTGCCTGGGAAGACTTCTAGAAGTCACATTATCCCATGTTTAGTGATAGAACACCAGGTGGCCTTTGTAATTTGGTTAGAGACTGTATAAAGATAGACTAGAGAAGATGGCTAGTAAATATAAGGTCCCAATATGAAAAATATAAAACTGAAAAAAGATTTAGATTCTAATGGTACTCAAACCAAAAGATTTAGTCTGAAATATTAGCTGAAAGTAGGATCCTCTAGATTTCACCAGATGCCAGAAATGTTGCTTCTAGTACATCCCAACTGAAGAAATAAAACAATGCACAAAAATGTGTGTATATGCATATATGCATTAATATAAATATATAATATATCTTTCTATATATTATTTTTAACGGGAAAATTCCTGTTGGAAATTCTGGTTTGGTTTCTGTTCTAGATTAGTCAGAACCATGGTGAGCAAATCAGATGTATAAATTATCACCCCTTGAGTAGCTGTTTCATTTAAACATTTTTTTAATTGTAAAATATAATATATACTAAAAAGGGCATAAAACATAAATGTATAGTTTCATGAATTATTGTAAATGCAAACACTTGTGTAGCACCTTTCAGTTCCAGAAAGAGAATGTTGTTAGTGCCCCTAAAGCCCTCTGTGCACTCCTCAATTTTAACTGTCTCCCTCTGAGAAGGAACCACTAATCCAGATTCTATGGTAATCATGTCTTTGTTTTGCTTTATAATTTTAACACCACAGGCCACATTACTAAACAAGAGAATTTAGTTTTGCTTGTTTACGAGGGCAATATGTTTTTGGCTAGAAATGATATAGCATATATGGAAGCCCAGCTCATCACCTCTCAGTACTGATCAAGTTAATATGATCCAATGACAGTACAAGAGGCAAGCCATGTTCCCTCAAACCAGCCTAGCTAGCCTTTATTAATAAGAAGTTAATTGATATTCAAAAAATATTTTCTCCCATTTAGGCTCTTTTTCTCTCGATTCCTCCTTTTAATCTCTCTGCTCCTTTAAAAATGTCACTGGATATAAATGTGAAAACACAGTTTCATAATGATGGTTTTGTTTGTTTGTTTGTTTGTTTTTTGGTTTTTACATCTTAAGCTATTTCTACATTCATGACTGTAGAAAGTCATGTTCCAACCTTGACTTCGATTAAGCTAATTAATTGTTATTTGTCTACACAACAGTGTAATTCACAAAAGTTGCAGATATTGTTTAATTCAATCTTGCTGATGTGTAGAAAGATTGTTGAGCCATTTGAAAGAAAGTTGTGGCTTGGACAGCTCTTAGTACCATTCTGCCATCTCCTGTGTAGACCAGACTATTGATCTCATAAAACTTATGGATGTACTTCAAATTGTTTTACTTGTACAAACCAATCTGAGAAGAGTTTAGTCCTTTAAAAAGCAGCTGCTGGGCATAGAGAGGCTAAGAGTTCAATGCCTCAGAGGATTTGGGGCTAGTAGAAAAAAATGAAGTTATTTTTCTTCAGATCAAAAAAGACTAAAGGGACAAAGACTCCAACACATTAATAAATGAGACATGACCCTTTCCATGATCCCAGATATTAAAGTTGCTTTTCCAAAGTAAGAGTTTTATTTTTCAAGAGAGACAGGGTCATGTGGGAAAGAATAAGATCAGAAAATAAAAGGTGATGTCACAACAGAGTAGTTATAATTAATAAGTGCTACTGGAAACACTGTAAGAAATGTCAAGAAGGTAAAAAACATAATTTTAAATGACTATTATAACTTAGAGTGTTGTTTTCAAAAGAAAAAAATACTTTCAAATATGAATTGATGTATAGTTAATTGGATCAAGCTCAGTTACAACTAGATTAAATACCAGATGAACATTGAATGATTTCAGGGCACATAGAATTAATCTTTCTTAGTTCATCGGGTGAAAAGGATAAGTCACCTTATGGCCAATGTCTCTTCCTCATTTTGGGAATCATATGTAACAAGTTTAAAGACCTTGTAATATTGGAAATTAAAATATATGTATAAAAGTAGAATAATAATGGCTCCATATTCTATCAACCACCTTCAAAATGAGCAACCCAGGATCGTTAATGCCTTACCTGGATACCATGTCCTTTCTTTTGAACTAGGTGTCAGTACTTATCTCCAACTATATGGATATTTATTTTATTTTTATAGTTAACTTTGATGTTTTATGATTGTGAAATCCTTCCTCTCAAATAATTACTCCATTTTTTCCTCTTGCATAATAGGTCTCAAACCTTAGTACAGGTGAGAATCATTGGGAAAGCATCTAAGATAGAGCTCAAGTTGTGCATTTTAAACACATGTACTGAAAATTTTGATGCTATTGATCTGTGGAGCCCATTTTAAAAGGCATGGCTGTAGAAATTCATACTAGAGTTTCCACGTATTTCAGTGAAGTTAAAAGGAAAATGTTTCATGTGAAGGCCACTTTTAAGGTTTTTTTTTCCCCCCTCTATGTTCATTGTAAGTATTTAGAACTCATCAATGTAACACCATTTGCCATTTCCCTTCATGATGATTCTACATTTGCTCTTAGTTTAAATGATTTTTAAGTTTGATGTAAGCAAAACCTAGATGTTATATTCTTTTTTTTTTAAAAGATTTTATTTATTTATCAGACAGAGATCACAAGCAGGCAAAGAGGCAGGCTGAGAGAGAGGAAGGGAAGCAAGCTCCCCGCTGAGCAGAGAGCCTGATGTGGGGCTCCATCCCAGGACCCTGGGATCATGACCTGAGCCGAAGGCAGAGGCTTTAACCTACTGAGCCACCAATGTGACCCTAGATGTTATATTCTTATATAAATTGAGGTTTTATTACCTTTTTAAGGAGATATTTGCTTTAGCAAGGCATTGTTTCTGTTCCTGTCTACATTTGCTATGGTAATTATTAATTAAGTTTATTCATTGCATAGCTGAAGTACTCTTTGGGAGGGAAGAGATAAATTTGGGTTTCTCAGAAAAAAGTAAACAGCAGCTAAATATAAAAAAGCATTCCTCTCATTGGTTGAGGAAAAGTTAGAAAATTATTCTTCTGGTGGAGAAAGGCTTGGGTGCTCTAGTTCAACTTTTGACTCTGTTCAAGAAGAGAAGGAGAAAAATGAAGGATGAGTGGGGAGACTTAAAAGTCAAGCTAACCTTTGGCCAAAATTCTTGGAGTAGAATGATCATTGTGAGGAAAAGCAAATGATGTCTCCTTTATAAGTTGTAAGGAAGCAGGGGTTCTCACTAGAGAGATTAAAGCTTACCCCATTCCAGAAAGTCTAAAAAGTGCAATTTCATGGTCATAAGGTAGCTCTATTTTTACTTTCTTAAGGAGTCTCCACACTGCTTTCTAAAGTGGCTGCACCAACTTGCATTTCCACCAACTGTGTAAGAGGGTTCCCATTTCTCCACATCCTCTCCAACATTTGTTGTTTACTGTCTTGTTAATTTTGGCCATTCTAACTGGTGTAAGGTGGTATCTCAATGTGGTTTTGATTTGAATCTCCCTGATGACTAATGATGATGAACATTTTTTCATGTGTCTATTAACCATTTGTATGTTTTCTTTGGAGAAGTGTCTGTTCATGTTTTCTGCCCATTTTTTGACATGATTATATTTTGTGTGTGTTGAGTTTGAGGAGTTTTTTATAGGTCTTGGATATCAACCCTTTGTCTGTAGTGTCAAGCAGAGAGAGTAAATTATTATATGGTTTCACTTACTTGTGGAGCATAAGGAATAGCACGGAGGACATTGGGAGATGGAGAAGTGAGTTGGGGGAAATCTGAGGGGGAGACAAACCATGAGAGACTGTGGACTCTGAGAAACAAACTGAGGGTTTTGGAGGGGAGGGGATGGGGGGGTTAGGTGAGCCTGGTGGTGGGTATTATGGAGGGGACGTATTGCATGGAGCACTGGGTGTGGTACATAAACAATGAATTTTGGAACATTGAAAATAAAATAAAATAAAACAAAATTTTTTTTTAAAAAAAGGAAAGTATAAACAGACATTGAAAAACACTCTCAGCAGGCATCATTTTAAATGATTTGGATCTTTATTGACCACAAATGTAACTCTGACTGGCTAAGATGTGTGGTTACCAAACATTCCAAAAGGAAAATGAAAACCGAAGATGAACTTTTCTGCCTGTAAAACACCCTTAAGGATTTGCTCTTGTCTTGGCTGCCCATGCTGGACTCCAAATGAAAAGGCCTTCACATTGGAGACTTAAATTTTAAGCTTACTTTCCTAAATATCCCAACTGCACATCCTACCTCCTGTTGTCATCTCTGGTTTCAGACCAGATCCAGATAAGCCCTTGCTTCTTGCTTTCGCTAAGGCTGTATTTTGGACTCTTGGGATCATGATTCTGTTGGCCCCCTCCCTTGCCTTGATTCCTGAGTATGTAGAGGAAGGATGGTTCAGAAGGTACCTGACCTCTGCCCTATGAAGGAGAGCTCTGGGTTCCTATGCTAGCTCATGCCACTTCCTCATATCCTTTCCCAGATACAACAGAAATCAGATTTCTTTGTGGAATGTTTTAGTCCTCTATTGGGGTGTTCCAGATTGTGGAAGGAAAAGGACTTTTACTCCTGGTCCTCTAGGAATAACAGGTTGTACCATTAGAGAGAGCACCATTTCTGGTTAACACAGTAGTATCTCTCATCTTGTATCATTCAGTGGGGGCTCTGGAGCCTGGGGTATAAGCACATTTATGAACAATGGTATGGATAAGCCTGTGGAGAAAGATAAATAGAATGATTAAGATAGAGGCTTCTATCATCTTTAGTCCTTTCTGCTGAAGTGGATATGCGGGAAGGCCCAAAGAGCATCTCACACCATGCTAATGTAATTCTTACACAATTGCAGGTATACTTGAGATCCTCCTAGGTCACTGGTTGTACAAATCATTTAGAAGTTATCAGTAGATGTAAAAGGCAGATGTGGCACTGAAGGTTGAAGGAAAACAATGGAAAAGGAACTCATAATCTCTGTGGAAACTAATATTATGGGTAAATGAATGAAAGGAGCCATATTCAAATTTTATGGTGTCAAGGTAGTTGTGCTAGGAATGTGCTAGTAGCCAGGAGAGGAATACAGATCAAGGGATATGCTCTACTAGGCCATCAGTTTAATTTCTAAGTAGGGGATTTGTCAATATAGCCTGTGAGTTCCCTAAACAATGTCAACAAAAGCCAGGGACTCCGGAGAAGAAATTTTGAAGGGTATGTGCCTAAGTATTTGTAGTGTCATATTATGTGCAACTTATATCCAAATAGTTTAGTCCAAAGAGAAGGAAGGATGAAACAATGTGGCAAAATGTTAACAATTGGTGAATCTCTGTGAAAGGTGCCATTCTTTCAATGTTTCTATGGTTTTGAAAATTTTGAAAATAAAAATTGGAGAGTAAAAGAAATAATACAAATATATTTATAAATAAGAAGGTAAACACCACATAAAGGAATCAAAAGAGTTAAATTGATTGTCTCTAGAGAGAATATCTGATAATAGTGGCTGACTCTTACTTTTCTTTATATGACTTTTAGTACTTTTTAAACCCTCTGAATATGTTACTTTGACAAAAACTAAACAATAACTTTAAAAGAAAAACAATCAAATAGGCAAACTGGGAGATCAGATTGCTAGGTTCTTCATGGAACTGGAAAACCCAATGATAAATTTGCTGGAATAGTTTTATTTACATGTGTAAGGGAAAAAAATGCATTACGTCAGTGAAGAATGCAATCACCACAGACATATGAGGGAGTAAGTCGGAGATAAAAATAGAAGGAATCTGAGTGTCAGGAAAGGGGACAGCATTCTCTGTAGCCACTCAATTCAATCTTTCTTAAGAAGAAATACAAGATTATTTATTCATGAAAAATTACATGACTTTGGCCATTTCATAAATTAAATGAAATCAGTAGTTGTATTTCCTGACTCACTGTTTTTTTTTTTTTTAAGATTTTATTTAGTTATTTCACATAGAGAGAGCAGCAGCAGCAGCAGTAGCACAGAAGAGGGAGAGGCAGATTCCCCACTGAGCAGGGAGCCCAGTGTGGGTTCCCAAGACCCTAGGATCATAGCCTGAGCTGAAGGCAGACACTAAACCTACTGAGCCACCCAGATATCCCCTGACTTACTATGTCTTAAAGGTTATTATCTTTATATACCTTAGTTTCATGGATAGGCTGTAGATATCCTAGAAATCTAATATACTAACTACTGGTTCTTGTTCAAGAGACCAGAGACCATTATGGGTAGAGGAATGCAGGGAGTCCTTCACATTTTATTATTGTAATGGGGAAATTGCTACCTATTCTCATATTTATGTTTGATTTTATTGTTTGTTCAACAAAAATACAAGGTGCCCTGAGGGAGAGGGAATCCTGATGAAACTTCTCTGTGTTCCAAAGGTTATATACATTTAAAGGGCTTCATCCCTGATTTCTAAAACAAACAAACAAACAAACAAACAAAAATAAAAGCATAGTCTGGTGATAGCCAGAGCAGACACTGGACCTTTAAGTAGCTTGGCCAGTGGGTGGGTGATATGGGTAAGTGGTTGAAATGCTCTCTACATCTAAATCAATGGGAATTATTATCAATTTCAACACAATATTAGCCTTACATGACTAAGGTTTGGACTATTATGCTGTGGGATGTTTCTGAATCTTGGCACCAGTGAATATGGGCTGCAAGTCCTCTTTCTCTGCTCTGTTATTCTATTCTTGCTCTTGGTTGAGGTACGAGAATTGCATAGCTTCATTTGTCATTGATGTTGCCTCATGTAATATCATGGTAAATATCCTTAGTGGCCATCTCATCCTAGATTGTCACAGGCTGCAACTTAGGGCTGAGCTGCCTTGGAGGCCATGTGATCCAAATGACTTTGCTTCAAGGTGGAGGAGAGATCCTGAACCAAATCAGTCTTTGTGCAAAAGAGAAAGAAATCCTTATTATGTTAGGCTACCACTGAGACTGAGAATTTGATGTATCTTTATTATGGCAACTAGAAATGATTATCCTCATTAAATGCAGTATGATGGGAGAAAGAACTGGAAGATCTTCAGTTCCTCAGTGAACCGCTGTGATGGCATTAGGGACTTCAGAGGCACTTGTGGGTTGAGGGTTCTGAGTTCTAAAGTAAGAGAGTAGATTCCACATCTGTGATTAGATCATGGTTCCTGGCTGACAGAATTAGGAGAGAGTTTTCAGCAGCTGCCACAAGTTAAGCTCTGCAATAAATCTCAGTTGTTCAGAGAAAAATTAGTCACTTAAGGTTATAGAGAGGCTCATGAAAGATATTACTCCAGGATGTTCTTGTATGTGGATCCCAGATGTCATCCTGAAGCATCCTGGAGAGAAGGGGTATAAAATAACTGCCTGATCTCCAGTTCTAGGTGAAAAACAGATTAGGACAGCCATTCAGTGTTTGGTTTCACATCCATTTCCAGCCTTCTTTTGCTCTGCTTTGTATCATAAAGGTTTGACCCTGCTGGCTTCCATTTGATTTGGCCAATGGAGAAAATTGGCAGGAAGCTGGAAGGCAGAGAAGTCAAGTAGCCAGAGTTTTATTCCCCTGTACTCTGACTTGGGAGAGATTTATGGTACTGGCCATTCCTCTTCCTGTGGTACTAGCTTACCATTCAGTTTGTCCTCCATGGCCTCATTTTCTATTGGCATCCCCAGCTCCTGGGTTCTAATAATTCCATATTCTTTTTTTTTTTTTAAATCCCTACGACCCAAGGGGTGTTGATAGCTGCTATTGCTAACCTAAAGGTTCTCTTTTTTTTAAATATTTAAGCTTTTTTAATTTAAACATATAATGTAACCCCACCCCCCCTCTCCTAACCCCTCTCCCCCCCCACCCCCCTCAGTTTGTTTTATGACATTAAGAGTCTTTTGGTTTGTCTCCCTCCCGATCCTATCTTGTTTCATTTTTTCTTTTCCTACCACCTTAACCCCCACCCCCGTTGCATCTCCACTTCCTCATATCAGGGAGATCATGTGGATGGAACTAGAGCGTATTATGCTTAGCGAAATAAGCTAACCTAAAGGTTCTCTTATCACCTCTTTTCATTTTGTATCTCTTCCAACATCATTGTAACTGATCCCTAGACTTTAAGTATATATATATATATATATATATGTATATATATATATATACTTAAGTCTCCTTTGAACTACCAGTCAAAGGCTCTGTTTTCTTGATTGACCCTGGCTGACTTGGGCTATGACTTTGCTGAGGTTCCAGGAGCCAGGGTTGGATGAAGTAATGCATGAAAATGGACATCTAGACACAGGGGAAAAGATAGAGGGTGTTGCCATGGGTTTGTGGAGAGATATGGAAAAGATTCTTGGCAGATTGGGTCATTGGGGGAGGAAGAGCTATCTTTTATGGAGATCCCACATTTGAGCTGTCAGTGAGGAGTGTGCATATTCTGTATCTGCATATTCTGCATTAGCCATGTTTTAGCCTCTCAGTTTTGACTAGGTGTACTTGGGAAATCCTTGGAGTATCTAATTTTTCTCCTACCAGCTCATTGGCAGGACCCAAATCTGGGTCTGTCTTCTAATGAACTATCCTCACTATCCCACCTGGTGTTTGGGGGAAGATCTAGACCTCAGTAATAGAAAAGTTGTCTTTAGGTTAGTTAAGCTGGTTTTCTTAGGTCAATTTTATTTTCCATCCAGATGGTCTGTCTTTTGCAGATGTTAAAACTCATATGCAGATTCTCTCCCACTTGCTAGTAAAGGGGTTGGACTATTCCAATGCTTAAAGACCTTGGACTCAGGTTTACAAATGCAGTTACTGAAGTGAAAAATAGAGACTAAAAAATAATTAAACAAGGAAATTGTCATTTTTTTCTGAACAGCGAGGTGTTATTTAAAAGTTGAATGTAATTAACAATGCCTGTTGGGGCGCCTAGGTGGCTCAGTTGATTAAGTGTCCAACTTTGGATTTCGGCTCAGGTCATGGTCTCAGGGTTGTGGGATTAAACCCTACATCAGGCTCCGAGCTCAGCATAGAATCTGCTTGTCCTTCTCTGTCTACTCCTCCCCCAACTTGCACTAATGTGCTCTCTCTCCCTCTCAAATAAATAAATAAAATCTTAAAAAGAAACTGTCTATTAATATAGCAAAGATTTATTTATCAACTTAATTATTGATCAAATGTGAAAATGCTCTATTGTTGGAACATAACCTGTATCCTTGCCAGTGTGACTGGGGTCGTGTTGAATCCTATGAGAAAACTCCTGGCGGTGGAGGGCATGAGTCTTCCTGGGCGGACGACCAGATTAAATACTGGAGGATCTCTGGAGTATTTTCTTGTCCTCCTTTAGATAGATCTGGTAAGTGTGGAGAATCCTTAACTTGCTCTTGTCATTGAACGCTAGGAGATATTGTCATTTAAAGCTAAGAGATAATCATTGTTGTTCACTTGTCTCACTTGATTGCCAGCCTGTAAAACACATCTCACACATAGCCCATGCCCTGCACATAAATCTATATCCTGTTTATAATCAGATCTTGTGGAAGGTATAAAAGAAGTGATTGTAAGAAATAAAGACATCTACTGATCATCAGTCAGTAGCCCCCCCATCACTTTGGGTCTGATCACCAGGATCCCCACCTCACAAAGGTGACACCCTCTGTTTACCAATAGTACTTATTATAGGCTTAACTAATGTTCATTTATTTTTCAAATCATTTTGTTATTATTCCAGTATTATCCTTAAACAGTCGCTTAGGAACTAGTTTAGTTGGTTTCATTATATTTCTACTTAATTCTGCTAATATTATTATTTTTTTCTTGAATTAAGTGCATGCAAGTGTTTGTAAAGAACTAATGATGCCATAATAATATCCTTAAAATCCAGATATAAGTTCTCAGATTTTCTATCCTTAAGTTCACTATTCACACTGAAATGTTAGAGAAAAGAAAAGAAAAAGGTGAACATATATGGCATGAACCTAAATTTGTTCTAAGCTTTCGGAGAGAAGGTATAAATAGCTAAGGAGAAACTTTAAAGACCAAACTGAACAACACTCTATTTCATTGTAACATGCTTCATTTCATGCGTTTTTAAACTTAACCAGGGTGCTACGTACTCATGGCGGCAGAGATGTTCAGAATTGTTTGCATAATTCCACTCAGGCATACTGGGTCAGGCAAGGAGGCATGATTGAAATGACAAACCATTCAAGTTCTTTTCAATTCTTTCTTCTCTCTAGTCATCTCTAACCTGTCATTTAAGGCCAACTCAAGAAATAGATATTGAGCTGTAAAGCATTCCACTCATCTCAACACATACTTTCTGCTAGCTGCACTCTCTCTTCTTTCCTTATTAAGATTTGTACAAATTAAGTTGGACAAAAGGAAACGTGGCATGTGTATAATCAAGTTAGAAGTGTGTATAAAGAAAAAAATTAACTCTCCCATATAACCACTATGTTCCAGCACAACGAGTCAGAAAACCCTTTAGATAATTGGCTATTCATATGTTCTCATGGAAACGGATCAGAAGAAATAAAAGAAATGGGAAACTTAGAAGGGTTGGCATTCCTGTAATGTCATAAAAATGTTTTCTGGGAGGACTTTAGGAAATACAATGAAAAGCAATTTCTGAAATGTATGTGCTTTAGATCAGAGCTTCTCAAGTTTATAACATGTAAATGAATTACTTGGAGAATCTTGTGAAAATGCAGATTCTCATTCAGTAGGTCCCTGGGAGTTCTCCAGGTATTCCTTCCCTAACAAGCACCCATGTGTGCTGATATTGCTGGTTCAAGGACCATTCTTTGAGCAGTAAAGCTTTAGACTATGTTGACCATTTCTGGGTTGCTAAAACACTGAGATCCCCTAAATAATTACTAATATTTACATTTTTAAAGAAATGTATTTTCAGCAGTAAACATGTCCAAAAAATGGTGGTATTGTCTCAATTAATGATGGTGGAGAGCCAAATAATGAGTCAAAAATGAACTTTTTGGGTGAGTTTGAGTCACGGTGAAAAACAGCTTCAGAATCTGTTTTAATTTTTGTGAAGACAGGTCTACACTGTTTCTCATGTCTGTAAGTGTTGAATTATTCATTTGAATGCTTCAGCAGCTTTCTATAAATCAAATGAAGAGAAATGAATTGGGAATTGTAATGGTGAGAAGTTCAGAGCTCCTAACTGGATTTGCCTGGGCACTCTCTCAGTTATCTTTCTCTTGTTCTGACCAAATCATTCCCAGTGATTTAACAGCACCTAAATTTAGCCCCAGAGACTCTTTCATTATGATATGTGATTTTTAAGCTCTGTGATTTTAAAGCTTTGTCAGATGGATATTAGAGTCAATATTGAAATCTCAAAGTGCCGTGTGAGAGACCTTCTAGAGAAGGTTTGCCATAGTTCATCCAAATGTTTTTTCTGTAACAATGTTGGATTAATATGGCTGTATCATAACAATGGTTAATTGTGATGACAGTACTTGATCCAACTGGTTTTATAGGAACATCTTATTATTCTATCTAATAATAATCTAATAATAGTACAATGTTGTCCCTTCATCCCTTCAAGATGATTAGGCATAGGAAAGGATAGAAATACGTTGTATGGATGAATTTCATTTATTTCTGTTGGTTTTCTATTGATAGATGGTTCCTGAATATTAGAGGCTAGAAATTTGACCAAAACCCTTCATACACTGTTTTAAAGTGGTAAGAAATGGAGGAGATTGCAAATTATATGTAAAGCTTTAAAAGTAGATTAAAATGGGGACACCTGGGTGGCTCAGTTGGTTAAGTGGCTGCCTTCGGCTCAGGTCATGATCCCAGCGTCCTGGGATCCAGTCCCACATTGGGCTCCTTGCTCAGCAGGGAGCCTGCTTCTCCCTCTGCCTGTCTGCCTGTGCTCGCTCTCTCTCTCTCTCTCCAACAAATAAATAAATAAAATCTTTAAAAAAAAGTAGATTAAAATGATTGTCAATATAATACAAGTGATTTATAATGATATAAAAAAGTTAGATTTTGACAATGCTTTGCCTCACAAGATTGCTTTGAGGATCAAATAAGACATGTCTTCAAAAGTGATCTGTAAAGTATAAATAGTATTTCTGTCTTAAGTCATACTTCCTACCAAACTTTTTTACATAAGTTCTCCAGATTAATCTTCTTAAGGCATCACTTTGATTAAATCATTTCCCAGCTCAAATCCCTTCAATGCCCATCCCAACCTGCTTCTGACAAATTAGGTTTGGTTTTTCTTGGCATTTAAGAAATATCATGCTGCTTTTCTAGGCTTATCTCTAGCTATTTTCCTATTTTTCTTATATCCCCAGGCTGTTTGGTTAAATCACATGTCCTGAGTTCCTGGACCACATTTTCCAGTGTCTCCTAGACAGCTCTATATAGTTATTCCACAGTGACCCTAATATCAAACATATCCAAAACTAAGAATATAAGCTTTCTCTATATATTTCTTATTATCCACTAAGTTTCCTAAGCCAGGAAATGGGGAATTTTTATTGTTTTTTTTTGTTGTTGTTTTGTTTTGTTTTGTTTTATTTTTACCTGTACTTCTTTCTTAAGCCCACCTTTGTTAGTAATGGGGAATTTTTCCTTTACCTGCCTTTCTTCCTCAAGCCCACCATCAACTGCTACCAACATCCATTAATTCTCTGATATTTTTTAGGCCAAATATCCTGTGGTTCTTTTAATGAACAAATGTTTATTAATCACTTGCCATTGTGTTGCCTGTTGTATCAGTTTCATATTATTGCTGTAATATGTTACAACATACCATGGCTTTAAACAGTACATTTATTATTTTATACTTCTGGATATTGGAAGTCCAAATAGATCTTACTAGGCTAAAATCAAGATGTAGGCAAAAGCACGTTCCTTCTGAAAGCTCTAGGTGGGGAGGCGGGAGCTCCATTTTCTTGACTTTTCCAGATTCTAGAGGCCACCTGAATTCCTTGACTTGTATCCCTCTCCTACCCTCAAAGCTATCAATTACATTGTTCCAACTTGTCCTCTATTGTCTTATCTTCTCTTACTAACTCTCTTGCTGCTCTCTTTCATTTATAAAGACCCTAGTGATTACATTTAGGTCCCACCTGAAGAATCCCAGATAGTGTCTCCATTTTGAATTTCTCATTTTAGGCACATCTGTAAAGTCACCTTTGGCACATTACGTAACATATGTATGGCTTCTGGGGATTAGGACATGGCCACCTATGGGGGAGTCATTATTCTATCTATCATAGCTATCTTCCCAAGCAGTGTGAACACAAAAGTCAGTATGATGATACAGTCCCTGCCTTCAAGAACAACAAAGACAAAGTAGTTAAATGAGTGGGAAGGTAAAATATACTATAATTGCTGTTATGGAATTATAATAAAAGCGTTAGTAAACCCTTGGGGGATCAGGGAAGGCCTTGGAAAGAAATGCTATGTAGGATGTGATTAAAATTCTATTTGAGACTCTTGTTATATTTTAGGAGGGAGAATAATGACACTAAATGTTTGGTATAGCATTTTAGGACCCAATAAAATCAATCAATCTGATTTACTTTTACAGTGGTGAGCAGATAGGCTTCATATAGATATTAGTTATACTCCAAAGTTATAAATATGGGTACTATATAAATATTGTATTCATATATATACTCTTTATGTATATGTCATATGCCATTTGACAGATAATATAAGCAGTAAGACGAACAAGTATATGCAAGACACTTTTCCATGGGCAAAAAGGGAATAGCAAAATCAGGCACAAATTCTGCTTTCTGGAAACTCACACTTTAGAAAGGATATAAGACATGGGCATAAATATTCACAAAAAGTTGAGGCAGAAAGAAATGACTATCATAAGAGAGATATACAGTGCTGTGTGTATACAGGGCTGGAAGGAAATAGTTTGAGCTAAGAGAAAGAAAGAAAGAAAAACTTCACAAATGATAGCTGATTTGAGCTGGAGTATCTAATGATGGGTAGTTGGGCTTTCACCATGTTGGTGATGAGAGAAAACATAAAAAGGACACATACTGCACTTTGCTCTTAGGTAGAGGAGAAAAAAGTTCCTGTTGGAGATCTTTTAGTTTGAAACATCAGTTGAAGATATGTGAATTCTAATTTAATCTCACTTCTACTGAACAGAATTATTCACGCACCTCTATTGCTCTCACCAGGTCTTCAGAAGGATTTCTGCTGCAGTTTAGTAGGGAACATATGTAGAAATAAATCACATACTTCCTTGTTAGAATGGGAAAGAACAGGAAATTTAGAAGGGGGAAAGTACTATTACTGAATATTTTCTGGAGAAGACACAGGAAAATTTGTAGCTTTGGGTAATTATTTCATAATAATTCATTCAGTATATATTAAGAATGACTGCAAAACCCTGTGACAGATGATATAGGGAATTCAAATATTTTAAGACACAGCCCCTATTTTTAATCCATCTATTTGGGGAGAAAAAAATCAGATATTGAGATATTACGAAGCAATGTGTGATTCATACTACATTGGTAGAATATAGATCGGATCAATTTTAGTGGTTCTGATTAAGGTAGTGCTAATGAAGGAGAAAACACCTAAATCTGACCTGTAAGAATAAGCAGGCTTACAATAGACAAAGTCATGTACATAGGGCTGGAGGGATGGTAAATTGGTAGGGATGAAATTCAGACCAAAAAAACCAGCATGTGCAAAATCATGGAGGTAGAAAAATCAAGACTTTTTCAGGGACTGTACGTTGCTATTTTTATCCCCAAACCAGAACTGAGCAGTAAGCACAGGGAACACAACTGCAAATAAGACCGTCCCTGACTTCAAGGAGTTTACAGCCTTAGGAAGGGAACAGAGAAGCAGGCAATTACAGTAAAGTGTGATTTATGTTGTGGCAGAGATGAAACAGAATCCAGTTTTCACCTAGTCTAGAAGTCATAAAGACCGGAGAGAGCTACCCAGAGGAGGTACCTTCTAAGCTAAGTCCAGAGGGATGATTTTGAGTTGGCCACATAAAGAGAGGGAAGATGGAGGAGTCTGTGCAGAGAGACAAAAGGCCAAGAGGCCAGGAGCGCAATGCATTTGAGGAACTTCAGAAAGTTTCTTTATGATGAGAGTCCAGGATTTATGGGAAGAGGATGAGGATGAGGAAGCCTATTGATGTAAACAGCATCTGGATCACACAGGATTTTGAAGACTAGGTAAGCAGCTATTTTAACATTCAGATCAGAATGGTTAAGGGTCTCAGGGAAATACAAATCAAAACCACAATGAGATACCACCTCACACCAGTCAGAATGGCTAAAATGAACAAGTCAGGAAATGACAGATGCTGGCGAGGATGTGGAGAAACTACACTGTTGGTGGGAATGCAAGCTGGTGCAACCACTCTGGAAAACAGCATGGAGGTTCCTCAAAAAAGTGAAAATAGAGCTACCTTATGACCCAGGAATTGCACTACTGGGTATTTACCCTAAAGATACAAACGTAGTGATCCAAAGGGGCACATGTACCCGAATGTTTATAGCAGCAATGTCCACAATAGCCAAGTTATGGAAAGAGCCTAGATGTCCATCAACAGATGAATGGATAAAGAAGAGGTGGTATATATATACAATGGAATAGTATGCAGCCATCAAAAGAAATGAAATATTGCCATTTGCGACGACATGGATGGAACTAGAGCATATTATACTTAGCGAAATTAGTCAACTGGAGAAAGACAACTATCACATGATCTCCCTGATATGAGGAAGTGGAGATGCAATGGGGGTGGGGGTCAAGGTTGTAGGAAAAGAAAAAATGAAACAAGATGGGATCGGGAGGGAGACAAACCAAAAGAGACTCTTAATGTCATAAAACAAACTGTGGGGGGTGGGGGGGAGAGGGGTTGGGAGAGGGTGGTGGGGTTACATTATATGTTTAAATAAAAAAAAGCTTAAATAAAAAAAAAAGGAAAAAAAAGAATGGTTAAGGGTCAAAACTATGAAATGGCAATGAGGATTAATAAGAGAATACATATGCAATAGATATGTAAGAGCTAAAGAAGATTCCCTAGAAACCTGGTTTATTATGGAGGTGTTTTACTACAAGGGGTCTCTATGAATGTATTGTAATAGAGAACTGATGAAAAATTACTTAGAAGTAAAGCCAAGGTGAGAAAGACAAGGTGGTGCATCCAAAGAGAAAGGATAAAACAAATAGGAAAACGAAGGTTGCAAATAGAAAAATGAAGGTTGGGGTCATGGAAGGCAGAAGTGAGGGAGGAACTTAGGAAACTCAAGGTTTGCAATGATATGTTCTTTATAATAGAGACGAGTATCGACAAATGTAGGTAGAAGGTAGCGTTTGCAATGAAGTCACCTTAGCTGGTAAATGCAACTTGATGAGTCTTTTTACCTAATGTACAGAAGAGTGGTTAGATGATTTGGGCAAGATATTTAAGGCTGAATCCTCATAAGAAAGAAACAATCTCATGATTCTCAACTCACCTCTCTACTTTTCTGTTTTGTTGGTCTACATAGCAAAGACAGGATACATATTTCCTAATAGGTGAGCATAGTCCCCTTCATGTCAAATGTATATAAAAGTATAGTTTGATATTTCTTGGTTTTGGGTGAAAAGGATTTTCTAATTTAGGAGAGGGAAAGGAAATGTAGTTTTAACAATGGATTTTTTTTTTTAAGATTTTATTTATTTATTTATTTGACAAAGGGTGAGAGAACACAAGCAGGGGAAGCAGCAGAGGGAGAAGAAGAAGCAGGCTCCCTGCTGAGACATGGGGTGTGATCCCAGGACCCTGGGATCCTGTCTTGAGCCTAAGGCAGATGCTTAACTGACTGAGCCACTCAGGCACCCTTAACACTGGAAAATTAATTTAACTGTGGAAAATTCAAGGGGAAATTGATAAGATTAACTCTTATTGATGACTATTATCTTGATGATTGCTTCTTCCCTCTTAAGATTTTTCTATGTAAATAATGATTCCTTCAGCTTTAGCTCTGATCATCAGAGCTCTCAATCTTTCTCCATGTTTCCCTATGTAGTTTTTTATAGTCTCTGAAATAAATATATCAGCTTATTATTCAAAGAATTTTTGCTAGACAGAAGAAAATGATACTCACAGTTCTCCCTCCTTAATACATGTGTTCACATCTGCTGGACAGACCAATTCTTTTCTCCTTCCCTTCCCGAAAACATGTTATTGGAAGTTATGCACACATTGCTAAGCTTTTTAATTTTGTCTCTACATTTGTGTAGACTTTGTGCAGAATGGCAACCTGATGTAGACATAAGATAGACGGATGTTGAGTGTATTTGGACCATCAACTAAAGGATTTCTCCATATATAATCTTGCTCACATGGTACTCAATCAACCTTTTATCACTTTTTAAAACATACACAGCTTCATAGCATGAACTCATTCATGATTGCTAAAAGTCTTCATGGAAATTTGAACAAAAGTAGTTTCCATTAAATTTTCTTCAGCTCTAATGTGCAGCCTTTTATTACTTCCTTTTAGATTCAGCTTCTCCTCCTCCTCCTTCTTCTTCTCCTTCTCCTTCTTCTCTCTTCTTCTTCTTCCTCCCTTCTTCTTCTCCTCCTCCTCCTCCTCCTCCTCCTCCTCCTTCTTCTTCTTCTTCTTTCTCCTTCTTCTTCTTCTTTGTCTTCGTCTTCTTTTAATTTTTGTTAATAGCTCTTCTTAGGCTCTTTAAGGCTTAGAGTGAAAAAGTATAGAAATAAGTCATGTAGCAAAGTGTGGAAAAATGAGATGGCCGGAGAATCAGAGATACAATAGATGTCCTGGGCAATGGATGAGGAAATTAGGCAGAGTGAAGTGATATCATTCAATAATGGAGAAAAAGGACTCAGAAGACTGTCTACTCTATTGCTCTACAATTTGGGAAGACACCTAAGACCACCAAGAAAAATGCTTAAAAGGTGCCAAGACAACCACTGTTGTCTTTAAGATACTGTACTTGGTAGAAATCCCTGACAGGATTCTGGTGGCATTTACCACACATTTGGTTTAGGTCTGTAAGTCTAGGGGCAAGTGGAGGTATACTTTTGCTGTTGTTGCCCTTTCCTGACTCTAGTCTCCACCAAAACACTCACCCATTATAGTTCTTTTCTTGTTGCTGATTTTCTGATTATGAGACTCAGCCAACTTGCTATTTTAAGCTATTTTTACATTGAGTGACAGTTAGAAAATAAGGTCATTAGATACGAATATATTTTATAACCCGAAGCCCCATGGAGCACACATGAACAGACTAGGATCATAAGCCGGAGGACTTCCCCTTCATTGGCTGGGTAATTTTAAACTTTTAAGCAGTTTCCTATTTGGAAATAAGAAACTAAGGGGGCAGGCAGGTTTTAGTCATAGGCTTGTAAGAAGACAGGCAGGTGTAGTAATAATCTGCTGGTGGTTTAGTTAGCATCTTGTTCTTCTACAGACTTATAGACTTCAATGGCTGAAAAGAAAAGTTCTTATCTTTACAATAAAATACATCCATTTTATTCAGGTCTGAAATGTATTAAAATCATAACTTATTTGGGAAAAAATAAAGCTAACTTTTTTCTTACCTGTTATGACAATATAAATTTCAGATGGAGCAAAGATTTAACTATAAACAATGAGGCTGTTGATACAGAAGAAAATATGATTAGATTTAAGACTTTGGAATAGGGACCATCTTTCCAAGCAAGACACCAAATCCAGAAAACATGAAAGAAACACCGATACATTTAAATGATAAAACGCAAGCATTTCTGCCCTGCACAAAATAACAAAAAATCCAAAGGAAAACTGAGCAAAATTATTTGCAACACACATGACAAAAAGTACTGATTTTATTTATCTATAGAGAGCTCTTATAATTCCATAAGAGATTAAAAAACAAATAGAAAAAATATACAAAGTAAAGGAAGACATTTAATATAAAAAGAAATACAATGGTTTATAAGCATAAGAAAAGATGCTTTACCTAAATTTAAAAATGCAAATTAATACAATAATGACATTCCATTTATATTAAAATGGAAAGATAAAAAAGTGATAATTACAATTTTGGCCAGAGTATAGGGAAACAGGCACTCAAATACAATATTGGTGGGAGTGTAAATTTGTATAACATCTTTGAAAATAAATCAGGAAATAGTCAAGAAAGAGAGAAAACACTTTTTGTTCCAACCTTTCTATTTGTAAGAATTACTCCTTAAATGTACTCCCATTCGTGTGCACAAATACATGTTCAAGGATAACATTCCATTGTTTATAGTAATTTTTGTTTTTCCCCCATTAACAATGATCTTTTTGTTTGTGGCTTAGTTTTTTTACATCCTTCCCAAATTCAGCAAGAGTTGTAACACCCATATAAATCACATTTTTTTTTACATGATGAAACATGTCAGATACTCTATCCCTTTCCATTTTATTCTAGAGCCATCTCCACCTGGTCCCCAGCATCACACTCTGAAGCTGGACTGATTATGCTCTGGCTGCCTGATCAGTCATTCTGGGTGTTCCCCTGAATTTTTCTCCGAGATCCATGCCTCCTTGGACTAATACTATTATACTCATATTTTATTTAGATATAAAAATTCTAGGTTGATCATAATTTCCCCTAAAATATGTAAAGACCTTTATTCAAGGCATCTATTCTTAGAGCTTTCAGGGCTGGTGTTGAGAACCTCTTTTCTTCCTCTCTGGGATATGTGGGAACTTTTCTTCTGATGTCCTGACATTTTGTGATGGTAGGCCTTGATAGGGTGCTTTTACATCCATTCTAGTAGGCAGTTGGAAGGCCCTTCCAATTAATAAACTCATTATCTTTTAAGTTCAAAACATTTTATGGATGATATCTTTTATTATAATCCTCTTTATTTTATTGTAAAATATAACACTGGTACAGAAAAACCTTATGAAATAAATGTTTTTTTTTTTTAAAGATTTTATTTATTTATTTGTTAGAGAGAGAGAGAGTGAGCACAGGCAGACAGAGGCAGAGGGAGAAGCAGCCTCCCTGCCAAGCAAGGAACCTGATGTACGACTTGATCCCAGGACGCTGGGATCACGACCTGAGCCGAAGGCAGCCGCTTAACCAACTGAGCCACCCAGGCATCCCCCAAACGTTTGGTTTTTAAAACATCATCATAAAAGAAATACTCTGGAGAAGAACACCCGGATTAAGAAGTAGAACTTGGCAAATTACCCCAAAGTCTTCCATAGGCATCACCTCAATCACATCTTTCCTCTCCTATAAAAATAATCACCATCTTGTGGGCTTGTTACCCACCTTGCTTTTCTTTACAATTTTATCACCCAGTGGTACTTCCCTAGGCTTTATTTTTTTTAAGTTTTTATAAGTTTCTTTAAATCTACAAATTATTCCACCATATTTTTCTTTTAATTTATTTGTTGAAGAAACCAAGATATTTAACTGATAAAATTTCCTGCAGTATGAATTTTGTTGATTTCATCCCCAAGGTGTATCCTAACCTGCTCTTTTGTCCTATGTATTTCCTGATAGTTGGACCTACAAACTTCATCACATACAGACTCATGTTGGGGTGCAAGGCCTCTTCTGAGGTAGTGTTGTATATTTCCATTAAGGAAGGATATAATAACTGGTTGTTTTTTATCATGATACCAGCCATTGATGCTCAATAGTTACATCTATTAATTCATTAGGAATAGAGTAAAATTCTAATAAAATGGTTCCTTCTTTTATTAGGTGAAATAATTCTACAAGGAGTAAATTCCCTTTATCTACTATTTGGCTATTCAGTTATATAGTTCATAGAGGAATAGTAGGATGAATTCTTCAGTGCTTACTTTTATTTTTCAGTTTTCAAAACAATGAGTTGAATTCCAGTTATCCTCAGTAAATGACAGAAGAATATTCTTTTAAACAATTATTAAATTATGAATTTTAATTTGATTTCTTTCAATTACTAGACATTATCCTTACTGATGCTCAAACTGTCCCTTCTTTAGATAGTGAGATCTGCAAGTTGACTTCTGAGTCTTTTTTATATATCCAAAGAAGTCTTTGACAAGATGTCCCAGGTTCATCTTGTAGAGTTTGTTCCCCATTTCTTTCTCTCTCTCTCTCACTCTGTGTGTGTGTGTGTGTGTGTGTGTTTGCACACAGGCAATGGGAATTTGATTTTGAGACCACAGTCTGAGCCCTGGAGATGCTCTTTGTTACTGGCTTGGCTATTGTTTGTGTAACATTGTTTAGTGTTTTATTCTGATACTTCCATTTTAAAATCCAAGCCATGGAGTTTTAACTTAACCTCTTCTATCTTGCATCAGAATATCCTTTCTTCTACATTAAAATTGCTGGCTCTCAAGACAGTGGAAATAACAGAATTAGCATATCATAATATTCCTCATCTTCTGTAATCCTTGTTATACAGGTAACAGTCTCAGAGTAGCAATAACACTGTTACCAAAACCAATATGACTGGAGGGAATTACAGTTTTTGCATATGATTTACCTATTCTCCTCACATTTTTAAAATAGTTGTGCTGTGTCTACATTGTCAAAGCATATAGCCATTGTATAATGCACTGTCCACCTTACAACCCTCATTTAGTCATAGTTCTTTGAGCAAATATATTTTAAATGTCCATCACCAGTCTATATCAGTGCCACCTTTCTGCTTGTCTGAAGGTTACTGTCTGCTAAATTTCTCTGGAAGTGTTCATAGGAACAGTATTACTTGAGTATTCTTGTTCTCATAGACTTAGGTATTTTTTTTCATCCCTTGTATATTTTTGTGAGGATTAGGGAGATGAAAGAAACAAAGACATGTTTTCAATCCACAATATTTAATCACCCTCATTTTTCTTATGCATTATATTTTCTTATTGATTTATAGAAATTTTCTATCCAACTCATGTTAATTTTTCATGGCTTACACATATTATAAATATTTACTTTTAGTATGTACTTGTCATTTAAAAAAACTTATTATTGGGCGCCTGGGTGGCTCAGTGGGTTAAGCTGCTGCCTTCGGCTCGGGTCATGATCTCAGGGTCCTGGGATCGAGTCCCACATCTCTCTCTCTGCTCAGCGGGGAGCCTGCTTCCCTTCCTCTCTCTCTGCCTGCCTCTGCCTACTTGTGATCTTTCTCTGTCAAATAAATAAATAAAACCTTTAAAACAAAACAAAACTTATTATTTAATTTATCGAGATTTTCATTTCAATTCTTATTCTTGCCTTTATGGTTTATGTGATTTTGTGTCTTGTTTAATAAATTCTTTCTTATTTCAAGGACATGGCAATATTTTCCTATGTGCTCTTCTAAAACATTTAAAATTTGCTTTTCATGTTTATAGCTGTAATTTATGTAGGAATCATTTTTATGTGTAGCTTGACATAGAGAGCATTTTCCCCATGGAGATAACTGAAGAATTTATCCTTTCCTCTTGATTTGTAATGTTTAGTATACACTAAGTTTCTCCTTTTTCATAGGTCTGTTTATGAGTTTACTTTTATTCTTCATTTGTTTCTCTTTGAATTGATACTACACAGTTTTAACTCTTGAAATATTATGGGTGAAGTAGTTGCTTTTTATTCTTTTGCTTCAAAATGATTCTGGCCATTCTTGACCTTTACCCATCTAATATCTAAACACAAACACACAAACATACTCTGGGGCAATTTTGATTAGGACAACTTTGGATTTATGGGTAAATCTGAGACTTATTTTTACTCACTTCAATCTTCTCATAAAGCAGACATAAAGTGTGCTTTCATGGAACATGTCCAGATGAACTTCATAAAGAATATATATATATATATATGTAATGACATCCACATATATATGTAGATAGTACACATTTGCACATCTATGGAATTTGTAGAAATTTGTAGAAATAGATATACAAATAAGCAACTGTCAATGTCTCTGGGGAAGGGGACTAAGAAATTGGGTTATGATGTGAGAAGGATGTTTACTTTTCACTGTAAAATATTTTATCGTATTTGGATTTTTTTTTAACCTTGCGCATGTGTTAATTTTTCTTTTAAGTGATCCCATTTGATGACTGCACTTGATGGCTTACATCAGTATCTTAATTATGACAGGTGATTGATGTGAGAATTGGAGAAAATATCATAGTGGCAGAACCACATTCTTTTTCTATGATTTCTTTCATTTAATAAGCACCCGTAACTCAGATACCTCTAAATAGAAGGCCTAAAGTAATTATCCCAATTTTCTTACTTAGGATGACTAATATATCATTAAAATATTTTAAATGGAAGAAAATAGGCTCTTCAAATTTATCTGACAATGTCTCTTGTGCTATGTGTATAGAGAAAATGAAGAATTATTTTTGCTTATTAGTAATAAAAGAACAAAAACTATCGCTTTTCTATCATTGGTAGCTCAGTGACTCACATGTAATAAAAGGTCCATAATAAGTGCATCTGAAAGTATTGATAAAATTCTGAAGGTGGTATGTAGTGGTTTATTGTGGGGTATGATATGAATCTAGGATATAGTAAGTGCTCAGAAAATGTCAGCTATTGATTTTCTCAGTATTATACATACTATTTCCATTGTCTTTAGTACCAAACTTTGTCCTCAACATGATTCTGCGTAGTATCTTTTGTAAATTATCTGGGTGATGATAAAAAAGTATGTCTATCACTTTATTAGATTTCATTACTCTGGGATGGATAGAAAGTATTTCATAGGCTGGAAAAATGTGATGAGTCTAATGAAGGTGGAATTTAATAGTGTCCAGTATCCTGGAGATGAAATAACACTCAAATGATCAAGGGCAGGATGAAGGCATTCGTTTGCTTAACAGCAGTACATGTAGAAATTTCAAGGAGTTTTAATAGGGAGTAGGTCTCAATCTGAATTAGTGGTGTGCTATGGCCACCAAAGAAGACAACATTACCAAAGTTATATTAAAAGAATACAGTTTTTACAATGAGGAAGTTGCTAGTAGTGCTCTACTAGGTAGGGATCAGCCTATACCTGAAGCATTTATTATGTACAGTCCTAGACATCACACATCTTAGGAAATATAGTCTTGAGAGACTATTAAAAAGAACAGTTATCAGAGTGGTGAATACTGAGCTGTTTTGTATTGAAAATGCGAATTTTTCTTTGGGAAGAAAATGACTCAGGGAAGATATGATAGTTATCTTCAAATATTTGCAAAAGTCATGAGATGGAGACTTTATGACTTTCAAAAGAAAAGATGGAACGATAGGTGGATATAAGGAAGAAATTCCAGATGATCTCAAAAGTAGCCACCGGTTTTAGAATTCTAGACCAGTGCTGTGCAGTAGTAAGTTTCACAGCCACGTGTTGGGACTGTGGTAGAGGATTAAGGAATCAGTTAAGTGGCTGGATCCGATGAAATTTAAGCAGGATACTTCATGTTTGATTTATTTTGGCATAGTACAGTGAGGCTTCAGATATGGCTATATCTATTACTGGGAAGGATTGCCACACACATGCATTCATTGGTGGACTGGTCAATAGAATTGAACTAATATTGCTGTGAACTCAGCAAGTACTGTTTTAGGTTTACTATTTTGACACATATAAAATAAATTTGAAATAAAGTATTGTGTAATGACTTGGTACACTGGATAGTACAGAAAGAAATCTGAATAGTTTAATTGTTCAAACCTATTCCAAGCATGGCAATAGTTGTATTTTATTGGTAAGTGTCTAATATTCAGCCCATTGGTTCATGGTGAACACCACTCGTTGAATAAATGAATGACTAATTCTCCTCATTGCTGGAGTGATGTACGCTAGCTTCTAACCTGCCTGAGGAACAGAGGGAGCCAATTCCTAAAAAGCAAAAGCACCACTTATTTAGATTACCTGGACACATTCCCCACAAATTCCGCCTTCTCAGAAAAGGCATAAAGAGCAATGGGAGAGGGCGTGCAAAGAGAAGCTGCAGGAGGCAGTAAAAAGATCTCCTCTGACGCAGGCGAAGTCAACTCCAAGAATGAGGCTGAATATTTTCAGGGGAGAGAGAGAAATGTTTTAAGGGGATATTCAAGGAAACTTTCCAGAATTGGGGCAATAGGAAGTACTTCAAATTATGGAACTTCATTGGAAAATGCTGTTTTCATATAAACACATATAGAATATATTTGGGACTGGTTTTTGTTTTTTTTTTTGAACTCAGAATTAACATTCTGTAATCTGTAAGGAAATGTAAAAATGTAATAAAAAATGTAATTATGTAAAACAACATCAAACCCTATAAAACATCTAAGCCCTTTTGTGGAATGTGAAACTCTGAATGTTCTTTTAAACTGTTAATTTGGTACTGAAGGCTGTGTGTGGCCACAGAGACCTGCAAAACAATGACAGTTCTTTTATTTAGCAATTTGGAAAAAGTGACCTTTAGGCTATATTTTGG
The DNA here is from genome assembly GCA_003697995.1 of Taxidea taxus jeffersonii. NCBI lineage: Eukaryota > Metazoa > Chordata > Mammalia > Carnivora > Mustelidae > Taxidea > Taxidea taxus. The sequence goes on from RCUC01107107.1 coordinate 38,122, forward strand.
GAAATTCTATGATGTCTTATTCGTTTAACTGTATTCTTACCTAGGACTATGTACAGATGAGCAATGCCCATGGCTCATTCGGTCCTCCCTACTGAGATCATTATTGATTAAATAGAACAAGACTAGAAATCTATCACTCTAGATTTTATTTTTGTTTGTTTCCAGTGACACAATTTGAGGGAGGCCTGGATCAAGGATTAAATTCATTGTCTCATCCTAAATACTATTAATCTTATTCTCTAAGGACAATGGATTATGGGTTAAAGAGATTTATTTAAATCTCTGCTCTCTTTTTTTATAAGCTGCCATACATCTCTACGAAAGAACTATTTGGAGGCAAAAAGTCACTGATTTAAAACTGAGAAGTTTTTCTTCCTTTTTTTCCCTCCTTCACTTCCTCACTCCTTCCTTTTTTCTCCTCCCTCTTTCCTCTCTTTTATGACAAGCTATGCAATGAGAGTGCCCAAGTTCCTGAAATTTACTCTCTAGATTCTTTCCCTGCATTCACCAGAGGTGAACAGACCAGAAACTGTCATTGTTTCCATCAAATTAGAACTGTCAGCACATGTGTGGGCAATATAAAGTAGTTGGGAAGGAGAATTTATCTTGGAAATGTTTTTGTGTGTCACACAGAGAAGAAATTATTTCTGAATTTAAAAATAGTCAACACAACTTGGAAAACATGGTAATATTTATTCATGATAATAAACGTGTTTTAATGAAAGCCATGGATGTCCAAACACAAACTGAATCATGACACCCAATGGCCTTTTTTTCTTTTTTTACAAAAACCATGACATATGTCCCATTAATTTGCTAAATGATATGAGTGCAGAAAAGATGAATCAAAAACACTAAAATTCTTTTAAACATACCCTCTAATAATAGACATCAACCCTAGCATGGCATTCAAAAATAGTCCCTTTACTTTAACTTCATCTGCTGAGTTTTTGTTACTAGACCTTTACAGATTTCTTTAAAGCTTTAATTGTTATCATTCATTTCAACACAAAACTGCTAGCACTTTGGCTTGACCTTCTACAGAAGATTAAACTCTATGACATTAGTACATATGCAGTAAGGTATACAAAGTCATTTGTAAATATGTGAGTCTGAAAGGGCCATCACAGACATCCAATAAACCACATATCAAATATATACCATGTGGTATATATAATGGTTGACTAGAAAAAATGATATACTTTCTAATTTATGTTTGTCCCTAACAACTGCAGACTCCCTTTAAATTAAACTTACCTATTTAGAAAAAAGTCAAAGTTTGTTAGAGATTTAAGTTGCTACCCTTAAATACTATTAAATCTGATGCCTAAATAATTATTTGTTGTTTTCCAAAAATTCACCTTACTCTTTTTCTAGGGATAGTTTGGACCCATTTGCTGTCATACAAAAAATCAAGTTAAATGCAAGAAAAGACCTTTCTAAATAAAATTTTCTTACTGGAAATTTGTAACATGGTCATCCTATTGTACCTTTTCAATTGAATTATCAGGATCTGCAGATTTAAAAAAGACAATAAGGTTTATAAATAAAATCCCAGGAAGAAAGGCACTTATACCCTGCACACAGTTATTCTAGTCTGTATACTCCATAACCTTTATCAAATGGAATTGATTTCTGGCCTGTGTACAAATACATCAAAATGCCAGAATAAAGTCAAATCAGAATGCTTTTGAAAGAGAATCAAGTTGGCGACCAAACGCTTCATATCAGTAGGATATTTCTTTGAGGCTTCGGATGGAAATTTGAAGTGGATGTTATCATATCAAGTGCAGGAGAGGTATAAGGCTGTTGGAGAAATTCCCTCTGTTTATTGACTAAAAAGCCAAAACAATTGTCTTTGAGAGTAAAGCTTGACAAGGTAATTAAGTGAATGATAACAAAATCTCAGCAGGGAAATGCCCATTAATTGAATTTATTTGGGAGCATGTTTTCACAAGTATCACCAAATTGTCTAATTTTCACTCACATTAAAAACTGATAGTCTATAACCACTAATTATTAGAAATGAAGTAAAAGGCCCGTACTTTGAACCAACAACACAGAAGGAAACAAACATAAAAGGATTGCCATGATATTTGACAGCTTCCTAAAAATTCCATTCATCATTTTGCCCTGTGAAAATCTTTCAGTGAAACTCGCCAAAGGAAAAAAATCCCAGTAATTTCTATGTAGTAGTGTTTTTAGAGCTGAAACATGTTTGCCACATTATTTGTATCTTTATGATACTAATATGTGTGTCAGTATGAGTATGTCAACAGGCGAAATAACTTGAGAAGAATATGTTACAGATATAACAATTGAGTTTTGGCATTTCTTTTCTGTAAGAAAATCAGTGTCTTGTTTTCCTCTTTCATATCACTTAAGGTTAATTATTTTTAAAAATTTGGTTGCTGTTCTCATGTTGTACAGATTTAAAAAATTGAATTAAAGCATCATTATGGTCAACTTTTAAATTTGAAATTAAGGATGAAATAATTTATACTTTACTCAGATTTTCTTCTTTGAGCTATGAGCATGATCTCTCCAAATTCAAACTGGATAGTTTTAATGCTTTAACAAATGACTTTCCAATTTCCATAAAGCTAATGATGAGCCTTATGATACATCTGTAGTATTCAATCAGATTTTGTTCATAGTCAACATATTCTATAGAAATGTAAATCTACAAAATCTGTTACTTTCATATTTCTAACCCCATACTCTAGAACAGCACCTGGCAATAATTTTATATAATAGCAAAACAATGAAATAAAGTCTGTTTTGGTTTAATGTTTATATAAATTCTAAGCACCCTTGGCTATTTCCTCCTGAGGGAGGAAAATCTGAATTGCCAAAAATGCCAAAATATCATTTCAATAGGTAACACCAAAAATGTCATTTTAATTTTATGACTTAATTTTTTCCAAAAAAAATTGTCTAAATAAATACATTTTAAAGATATTGGTTAAAATGTAACAATATTCAAAATATTTCTTGCATTTAAAAATTATGTTTCAGCTTTAAAAACAGTTCTTAATGTTCTGTTTATTGTGGGAAACCATTTTACACTCAGAAAACTAGCTGCTGTAATTATAAAACTAACAACTAACACTCATTCACAATGACTTTATCACAACTTGAGAATAGTAATAAAACCTAGAACTGCTTTTTATCTTCCACAAAGTTGATACTACATTAATTTAGAAAAAAGACTAGGACTATGCTTTGTTTTCCTAAATCATTTCCCTAAATTAATATAATACAGATGTCAGTTATGGCATATATAGGTAGATTGATAGATTAATTTAGAGCAACAGGTATGCAGATAGATATAAATATGGCCATCATTAAGATAGAAGAGAATGCTTGATCTTGCCAAGTGAAGTAATGCATATGAAAGATTTCACTCATATCTTATTTGCTGCCATTTCTGTTTCTTTTTATCTTTTGTTTAATTGGTATAATAAAAGACAGTTTTGTGATTAGCAGTATTTCAGACGTTAAGCAATTCTTTTTCTTGGCTTACATTGGCAGTTCACAGTCTAAAAGCATAACCATATTAAGCAAAAATTGCATGTAGACCGCTCTGGGTTTTGAAGACTTTTTGCCTCAACAGAGATTTTTACTTGAAGTTATAGAGTAATATCTACACTTAATTGATAGTTAATAATTGGGAGGGGGAATTACAAGCAAAGAAATTTCTTGATACAGAAGATTTTATCTTTTAGTATCAGCTTAATGTCTTGCTCAGCATTTTTTAGTTCTCTTAGGAGGATAACTTTCTATCCATTACTTTATGATAGTTTAATCACCCTTATATTATGAACCTAGCAATTCTTGTTCCATGAAATATTGCACATTTATTTTCAATAGGCCTTTTCCTTGACGATGAAAATCAGAACCTGTGTTTCTAACTGAAAAGAATTGGCACATTTTATTTCTACAACACTTTCACATAAGAGGTATTTAAAAATACAAAGCTAATATTTTTCATGAGTTCCCGGGCTTATAAATTCATAATGTTAAAGTTTCATCAGTTTCATCTTAGATGAGACTTGCCTTTAAATACACGTGTGTTTTCTATAGAAGTTATCTATATGTCTTCAAAAACCCAACTGGTCTAGAAAAATGACTCTGAGACAGTCATGTTTCTTTTGTTATTAAAAAAAAAAGACAAAACAGCAATAAACATTTTAGCTCTTTAATGAGCAAAGATCATGTCTCTTAGCATTGGACTAATAGTCATTATCCAGATTATCTTTATTTCACGCAATGACCAGTGACATGGCCAAGATGTACAAAGTTGTTTCCATCAAGTAGTATACAATTTTTTTTGTATAATAATCTTTCATTCTTGAAAAAGAGTAACTGAAAAGAAAGGTTTCTGTTACTGCAGTTAGTTTGTCAGAGAAAGTTCTTTGCATTATCTTACAAACTATCAAAATTGCTAGTCATCTGAAAAAATGTAAAAAAAAATCACATAACTTTAGTCTAATAGAAATATAGTACAGGTAAGAGAGAAAGTATTTATCAGGATGTGCTCTTTAAGTCCATCTCAATTTTTTTTAATATAAATGTACATCTGATTACATATACAAACATTTGGAAAGGTCTGTGATATACTGTTACTGGTAAACAACAGGGGGATGAAGAGTTTCCTGTGGTCTTAAAGTATTCATTTAAAATCACACATATGTGTAAGACTAAAATCCTCCAGGTGTTGACTCTCCTTCTAGGTTCTGTATCTATGTTGTACTCTACTGAGATTGGGTGAGTAAATTCCAGTGAATGAACCTCAGTGAGAAAGATAAGTGATATGAGGAGGGATATAACTGTATATTGAATTCTTATTAGTAAACATTTTGTCATGCAACATGAGTAAATCAATTAACTGAGAACTGTAATCAGAGTGGCAATTTGGGGCATCCTCATATCATAAAAGACTGTTGCAAGTAACTCTTTGGACACACTTCACCTTACCAAAAGGAACGAAATACAGAATAACAAAAACCACAGCAAATTATAGATCCTGTAACACATGTCCAATTAAGGTTGTATTTCTATAAATTATTTAGATTGGGATGAAAAGAACATTAAAAACACAGGAATTTCTTTGTTCCTGGGATTCATATCAGCGAGTATTCACCACTATACCTACAGCTTCTTCAAATACCTTTAATAACTAATTCCCCCTATTATCAAAACTACTGTGAATTATTTACTTCTAATTACTTTTGCCCCTTAGAATCTTCTTTAGGTTCTGCCAATTGATAGAGGAAGCTTCTATTAAAGACTCCAATGGGATGAGAAGAATTTTAATTACGGCTTAATCAGCAGCACAGCCACCAAGCATATAAATTATCATGCACATCGTGCTAAAAATATCCAGTTTCCTTTATCCCCACAACTTTATACTGACAGCACTTATGTGATAATGTTGTACCTGCCAGTCTTTAAACTTCTTTGTTTTACTGGCAAATTTCAGCATGAGCCTCTGCTAAGGCCATTAACAGCATTGGTGCTTTGTGTACTTATCCAAATATGTAAATATGGTCTACACAATAAAACGCCTCCAAATAAAAACTGGTGAAAATTATCTGACATTCCATTGGTGTGTCCCTTGTGCATATTCATGGTTGTTTTTTTTTTTTTATTTTCATGTTTTATATTTCAGACATAGTTCTTTCCTGTTTGGTGTTCCACATGCCTAATTCCATTATGTAACATAAATCCTCAAAAAATTAATTCTTGAATGTGAATGAAAAAGTATCATTCAGAACAATTGCTTCAAGCAATTGAAATTCATTTTTAAAGTTGATTTGTGTATATATGTACAATTTATTTTTTTCAAAACCCCCAAAGTTCTTGATATGTATATTCACATAATATTCCTCCTTATTTAAATAGTAAGAGTCTTGTAGGTTGAAAGCCAAGGAATCTTCAGTAATCTTTTACTGCAATCCATCAAAAAAATAGAGTTTGTTTCTCTTATCTGGCTATACCCTGGTTGTTGAATGTGAATGGGGGTGGGGATGGGGATGGGGCAGAGTATTGTTCTGTCCTCCGGTAAATGTATTGAATGTGTGTAAGGGTTGAATCCCTGGTATAGTGTTGGGAATCATTGTAATGGTGTTGGGTGTCATTAAGGGAACATCATCAGGTGACCTCCTCATAGCTAGTGTGTAATCTGGGGGGCAGGCGGTCCGGAGAACCACCTCATGTGGATGGATGGACTCACATTCATGATCCAAATCAGTGTGCTTCATTTGGAGGGACATGATCTCCTCTTCTTGTGCGTGGGTCAGATCGTTGGTAGTAGTGCGCTGAGGGCTGCATCTCCTGTGAACATCATGTCTCCTCTTATCCTTTTTGTAGTACAGGGCTGCAAAGGCAAGGATGTTCAGAAACAGCAGTGATGCTCCAACCGCAATAGTGACACTCAGCTCTGTGGAGTAGTCCCTTTGATCCACTGAAAATGGACTTGGTTGTTGTTTGGGATCGTCCTGCTTGGCAGTGGGAAATGCTGATGTGACAGGTACAGAATTCTTTCTCGTAGGTCTGAAAGTGATGTCGGTTGATGGCACTTTAGTTGTTGTCGAGGTATACTGAGAAATGTCATTGAGATTATGCAGATGAGGTACCAGCTCCAACCAGAGGTTCACCTTATTGGCTCTGTAATGTTCTTTAACTCTTGGTTTTAATCCAATATGGAGATAAAGTTGATCTTTCTGGGAATATCTGGTCCATGCTACTTCTTCGAAGCGGTTGGGTTTGGTATGGATGAATTTCGTGTCTTGAGGGACTGGTTGATTTGGGTCACTAGGAAAGAAAAAAGCACTATGAGAACAAAATTGTTTTATCCTTTTTCTTAACCAAAATAGTACTGGTTTAACAGCGAATTGGAGAGGTATATTAGCAGGTTAGCAAGACCTTAGACTGTGTTTTAATAACAACTAGGTCAACTTAGAAACACAGATCCTACCGCAGGCAGCTTAGATGGATGATAATGTAATGAGAGTAAGCCTCACATTCTCATTCTCTTTGCCCATTTAAAGATGGGCTACTATCTACCCAAAGATATAAAAATTCATATACATTACGTTGTCTCCTAGGCAAACTAACAAGGACAGCATGGGATTGAGGAAAAGACTGGAGTTTTGGAATTGGCTTATGAGGTTTTAAGTCCTAATAGTGCAACATACAAGACATAGGAATATCTATTGAGGCTAGCCTCTTCTCACCTCAGTCCCTTATTTGCAAAATTGATTAACAATACCTGACCTGTCCATCTAAGAAAGAAGGTAGAAGGATCAGAGGGCAAACAATACTATAAATTGGAAAGCACTATAAAATATTCATCACTGGGGTGCCTGGGTGGCTCAGTGGGTTGAAGCCTCTGCCTTCGGTTCAGGTCATGATCCCAGGGTCCTGGAATCGAGCCCCGCATTGGGCTTTCTGCTCAGCAGGGAGCCTGCTTCCTCCTCTCTCTCTGCCTGCCTCTCTGCCTACTTGTGATCTCTCTCTGTGTGTCAAATAAATAAATAAAATATTTTAAAAAAATATTCATCACTACTAAATAACAATAACAAGTCTTGTGTAATAAAAAAACACAAAATAAATTTAATTACTGAGTAATGCAACAGATATCAAAGCTTTCTTAGTAGACTTCTAAAAAATAAGAACTAATAAAGCAATGATTTCTGAAATAGCACTATATAGAATTTTGAATAAAGAAACTTAATACTTTATTGACATAAATTTATTAAATTAAATCACTTGGACACAAAATGTGTATTATTTTTAAATGCTTATAAGGATATTTTTATTAAATTATAGAAAACTTTATTCCTTAGGCACATACCCAGTTTTGGCAAAATTTGTCCAGTATGTCATTACAACTGCACTCAGCATCACATCATTTTTGGAGAAATTGCAAGGAAATAACTCTGTAGGTCCAATCATGGGGATTCCTAGTACGTAGGGAACCTCATCCCCATGAGCTGCATCAGCCCAAGCTGGAACTTGATCTGTTTGGCAATGATGGTAAAAGGCATAGAAATATGTAGGTGAACCAAAGTTTGAGTGAAGATCTGCTGTAGCTACAGCTGGCGCCACCCACTGATGGTCTGTAAACAAAGCCAATAATGTCTTCCTTCTGGTTTCAGGGTTATGACGGTCAGCCCAGTCAGTATACATGAATTTAATGGTTTCTCTTAAAACATCTTTGCCTTCAGGATATCCATATAAATTATCAACAAAATTGGAAACAGCAAAGTCAAAATCACTAGCTGATATACCATCATCACTATCTACTATATTTTCAACAAATTTCAACCCTTCCCCTTGGTTAACTCCTAACATTATATCATAGTTGAGAAACTCTCCTTGCTCCATCAATATCTGAGGGTCATCTGGTATTACATCACCATCAATCACAGGTCCAAAGGCTATGTGGTATCGTGCTGGTTGAATATCTTGGTCAACAAGTTCTTTGTAAGGCTTCTTCTGTAGGCATTCCACTAACTCTACTGTATCTGAAACATTGCAACCAACTTTTGTGGCCAACATTCTGGCGTATTTTGCAGGTTGGAAACTAACAGCCCAGCTGGAAAGGGCTGTTCCACTTTGAGCTATGGCTCGTTGGAAAAGTCCTATGGGAAAAACAACAAAGAATTTGAGATGACTTTTGAATAATGTTGTGGCAAAACAGTAACATCGGATATTTTAGATGTGTATATAAAAACCCATATACAACTCAAGAAACAGGAAGATAGAGACATTTTTGCTTAAGAGAAGGTACATAAAGTCATCCCCAGGGTATAAGGTGTCAGAGAGGTAGACTAAGTCTTGTGCTTTGAGTGGCAACTGCTTTACGGATCAAGAGGTCTAAATTGTTTGGTGTCTCAGAGAGGTAATAAGCAAGGAGAGAGGGAGAATGTGTAAATATTAGTGGTAAGAAGTCCCAAATATTTTTTTCAATCCACTCATGTTATTATAAAAGTCAAGCAGATGGGCTCTCTCCCCCTTAACTCCTCATTAGACTTTATATTGTTTTTTGAGAATATTTCTTCCAATTTGGCTGTACACATCTTCCTTCAAAATGGCTCTGTATGTTTGTTTTAGTCAGATTTATTTAAAAAAAGAATTGCTGTGAGCTTACACAACTATTGGAGCTGGGGATTTGCTGATACCCTGGGGATGGCTCTGAAGGCACACAAAACAGAATATCACTTTAGACATACTCTTTCCAGCTCTTCATGTCAGACCTAGTATGCTGAATATTCATCTTTCAGAAGAAGATAGAACATTTGAAGTGTTTTCACTAGGTTAAAGAAAAAACCATCAGCAGAAAGATTCAGTGGGGGGTGATTTAACTTTTTCCACTGTTGAATGTGCACTGCTATATTTTATCATAAAAGATGAAAAATACATGGTCCACTGCTTTTAACTTAATTGCATTTAAGAATTATAAATCATGGTCCCATATGCAGTTTGATAAGAGCTGCAGGCCATTCAAATTTACAAGTGCACTTTATCTACCCATTAAGGTATTTTCAAATAAAATTCTTGTTTTAAAAACAGAGCTTTGTAGTTCAGTTATTTCAACACATGCTCAATTATTCATATATGTTAATGAGATAAGAACTCTTTTCACAAAGGTGCTAAAGCAATGTCTGAACTAGAAGCAAAGTTTTAGATTTTTCTCCAAACATGTATATGTACTCAAAATGTCTATAATATGCTCCTAGATAATTCTAAAAATATTCAGAAAGTCAAACAGCACCAATTTAAATTTGTTTTGGTTTCTGACATCTTTATGAACGTATTTTTAGTTTGCCAGAGCAAAGTATGCTAGAGCGAATGATATAAATACAGATAATTTCTAAAAATTACATAGGCTATGTGTTTGTTAACATTTGTTCAGAGAAATATTTTGCTAATTCAAAACTTTTCAACTAAGGTAAACCTGGTGATTATTTCCCATTTCAGGTACTCAATGATATTAACTAAATATACCAAAAAAGATTTGGGAAAAATTTGCAACGTATTAAATATAGTCTGAAATGTGCCATATAGATAGCATTGGAAAAATCATATATTTTATCATTTGTGAAAATGCTTATATGTGTATATAATCCGTGGTGGACTCCTGGTATAAACAGTCCTAAGCATTGCTGTAGCTCTGGGGTTTTATAGACTTTAAATCTATGCCTGCACCAGAGACAGAATTAGCCAGATGATTTCAAAATGTCTCCGGGGCATCTTCTGGTAGAAAAAAAAAAAAATCAAGCAGCCTTTTTGTGGAGATAGGCTTAAGATTAAGCCAAATGTAAGTCCATTTCTCTGGCCCCAGAAGGACAGTTTTCCTTGAAGAGTGTGAAAGAATATTATATTTTCAAATGTTGGCATAGCCACTGGCCAATGGTAACCAAATCATCAACTGATGAATAGCAATGCTAGCCAATGAACTAATTAGCTTATGTCTTTATCAATTGCTAGTTTGAGATTAGTTGACTGGCTTTGGTGCCCATTTTTGCTCTCTATCTAGAAAAACTTTTAGACTAAATAGGAAGAAATAACATTTGAGATCAAATGACCCTATGAAGTCTGAACAGATTGTCTAATGTTAACTATATAAAGACTGGCATTAGCACAGTCCTCAGCTAGAACAATCTAATCTCTTCAATGAAAAAAACCTAAACAACAAATTTTGTTATTTCAAAATAAGCCACTTCATTACAGACCAAGATCTCTACACAATTGGAAATGTTCTCATATGTTTCATTTTGTCATCTCAAGTCAGAGCTCTACTAACTAACATAAATAAGATGTTATATAAACTATAACTATAAATTAAGTCTAGGATAATATATGATTCTCCAAATATATATACTCATTTAATGATGGGCTGTTCTTTGGAAATAACACATCAGTGTATCTTTGATACTGAAAACAAATATTCTATGTCTGATGCTCCTATTGTAAAACTCAGTCTTACAAATCAAGATGCTTCATGAATTACACTTGACAGCATATACTTCCTTCATATATATAAAATGACAATAAAAAAGCAGAAAACACAAAATGGTCTATGTTAATGTGCATTCTCCATCTTCCTATCTGTTATGTACAATGAAGAGAAAGTATTTGCTTTTACAGATTTTTCCAACAAAACACTTCTGTTCTGGTGGATATTTCAAGTTAATAATGCGATTAGAATGAGTGACTTAAACTCATGGTAAAATGGGAATCCATAAAAAAACCAACATGATGAGCCTTGGGCAGGCACTTTGGAAAAAGGGTGTCAAGGCCAAAAAATGGAGACAAAAAAAATATATTTCATGGGTTTATGCAGCCTCAGTCCTCCATGCTGCTTTAAAGCCAAGCTTTGGGTGGGTGGGGGGAAATAAACACTTTTGAAGTTGGAAACAGAAAAAGCACAGATTCAAACCTAATTTTCCTTTTAAGGAAAAGCTCTACTAGTGACCTTGATGCTTTGACAATTTTGGATCATGCATGCAAAATAATCAAACATCCATTCTGTACTCAGATAACAAGTGAAAATCTTGTTTCCAGACAAACTAGCTTATCACTGCTTCCTTATCTTCTTACCAGTAAAGGGTTTTATATCTATTGTCTTGAAAATAGACTATAAACAATCTTTGCATTTAAAAAGAACCTGTCCTTGATTTTTGATTACTGAATAAACAGAGATGACAACTGTGAACATCTTTGATTTTCCCCAAAATCACCCTTTGAGAGGAAAGAAAAGTAACTCTAATGCTAACTGTTCTGAAGTGTGCTTGAAAGGGCATCCTTACCAAGCTCCACAGGTGACAAAGAAGAGTTTGACAAAAATTGAAACATGCATAGAAAAGCTGAAGAAACAAAATTTTAAACAGTTATTGAGCTCAACCTAACACTCAGTTTGAACAGAGAGATATATACAGAGCATCACATACTACTGATGGTGGTGGCATGCAGACACCAAAATTGTCAAAATTTGCAACCTGCATAATACCTTTGGTTGAATTGCTCCAACGGTTACCTTCAGAATAATGGGATAAAGTCAGGAGATTGACACATGAACCCCCAGCGCCAGATCCAAAAACAGTGATTCTTAAGGGGTCACCACCAAAGAATCCAATGTTCTCACTAGTCCATCTTAAAGCCTGTATGAGATCAAGGAGTCCATAGTTTCCTTTTGCAGCCTGATCTCCTGTGCTCAAGAAACCTGGAAGATCAAAATGAAAAGACGCCTTAGAACACCTTTTTGAGTTGACATGAATCAAGTAGACACTCAGTTTAAATACAGTTGAAGCCTGTGTTCATCAAGGTGAGTAGAGTCCAAGTTCTTTAGCAAAAACTTATTTCCCACCAGAACAAAAGAATATACTTTAGGAAGAAGAGTAGACACTGAAGTCTGAAAAATGACATTTACCTTCCCCAAGTTACCCAGGTAACAGGTAACAGGGGGCAGATAAAGAGAATGAAAACATTCTGAAAAACCTCAGGGGAGACAATCTACCAGCCAAATTACTTAGAGACATTTGGGATAGTACCATGGGGCGTATGAGACTGTACTTTTGCATGAAACACTGTGTCAGTCCACCAGTCCCTCATGGTTTAACATGGTTGGAATTTAAGGAATGTGTTGCAAAGTGGCAGGGTGTGAGGGTGAAGAGCAGGGGTATTTTTCTAACATTTGTGCATAAAATTATATGTAACTCTTTGCATGTAGATGTATATGTGCATTTTTATCAAAGATGGCCCATGCTTAAGAATCACTGTGTTTGAGGTAATATGGGGCCACATTTTGGAATACCTTAAATGCTAAACTAAGCGTATTGGTTTAATTAGAAAACAACATAGAATAATTAGAGATTTTTGAAAGATTCAGACTCATATACCTAGAATGTTTAAAGCTGTGCTTTACAGTAAATCTGAAAATCAGGAGGCACATATGCTGCATCAGAAAAAAAAAGGAAGTAGAGGAAAGGTTACAGGGATCTGATCTGATCTGAGAGAGCGGCAAAGATAACTGAAAAAAGGAGAAAAAATAAAATCCTATAAGAACTGAGTGAATTTCTTATACATAGAAGTTGTTTTAGAGAGGAGTCAAAAATATTACTTTAATAATACTTTAAACATATTCATTCATTTAACTGACTTAATAGCTTTTATAATGTTCATTATAACTTATAAAACAAATATCTACTCTCTAATATATTTCCACATTTGGTATAAATGCAAAAGTATAAAGTAATTCATAAAAGATTCCATTTTATTGACTATTCACATATTGTGTAGAAAATATTTAGAGATATAATACATATAAAGTGATTATATTCAGGGATATAATTTCCAATCCACCAAGTTTATAGAACCAATATTTTTAAAATTAGAGATATTCTCTTATTGCAGACCTATTATAGAAACTCAATATAAAAAAAGTAAAAATTATTTTGTTCAATTTGAAATATACCTTTATTTATTAAATATAGTTATTTTATAACTAAATCAAGAAGTCAGTTATATTTGTGATAATAGTACCTATCAGTTGAATAAATCAATCTATACCCAAAGTGAATATAGGGACAAAAAATTCTTTAGAGGGCACCTCGGTGGCTCAGTTGGGAAAGCGACTGCCTTCGGCTCAGGTCATGATCCTGGAGTCCTGATATCGAGTCCTACATTGGGCTCCCTGCTCAGGGAGCAGGGAGTCTGTTTCTCCCTCTGACCCTCCCTGCTCTCATACTCTCTCTGTCTCATTCTCTCTCTCTCAAATAAATGAATACAATCTGAAAAAAAAAATTCTTTAGGGTCATTGTAGGAAGCAATAGATGAAGAGGATCATGATAATTTTGAAAAAAAAAATGAAGATGATTGGTCATTCTTTTCTACAGGACCAAAAATTCTATGAAACAAAACCACAATCTCTAGTCCAGTGTGTGTGTGTGTGTGTGTGTGTGTGTGTGCGTGTGACACCAGAAATAAATCATCTATGAGACAGAGGTTAACTTTTAAAACACAGTATCCAAATAAATACATCTTCCTGGTCATACTCATTCCTTTTATTTTTCTTTATTAATCTACATAACAATTTAAGGAAATCTTTGTGGTATCTTCTTACAAAGAAGCACTTTCAGGAGCAACTAGGATGGCTATGTCAGTTAAGCAGCTGGTTTTTTTATTTTGGCTCAGGTCATGATTTCAGGGGCCTGAGAGCAAGACCCTTGTCAGGCTTCTCACTGAATGTGGAGTCTGCTTGAGATTCTTTCTCCCCCTTCTTTTCTGACCCTTCCCCTCTCCCTGTTCATGTGCCCATTCTCTTTCAGGGAAAAAAAGAAACACTTTTAAACACTCAACAGTCATATAAATGAGAGCCTATTAAAATAAAAAACAAAAACATGGCAAAGAACTCTTTTAACTTTATTTGCTGTTAAGTGAATTTTGGTATAAGACAGAACCATTGGTTTAAGTTCCTGAAGGGATCCATTATAAATGTTTTGATCTATAAACATAGACTGATAGCATGAACCTTGAAAACAACATTATGGGAGGATTACCGTATGTTAGATAGAAAGGACTCTTGAAGGATAAAGGAGGTATAAGTGTGTGTGTGTGTGTGTGTGTGTGTGTGTGAGAGAGAGAGAGAGAGAGAGAAGAGAGAGTGAATGTTAGAATGAGAGCACATTCTAGTTTATTATCTAGATTTCTATATCGCAAATACACTCAGAAGAAATTTGATTTCTGAATATAGCTAATGCTACTCAGTGCAAACTCCAGGATTTGTATTTAATTCCTCTTGAAATCATATTAAATAATTCCAGTAATATTAAATGAATCTCTACATTCATATAAAATTGACTTTCCAATAAAATAATCACAATTCAATATGTAGCATGTGGAGAACCATGGTCATAAGATGATTATCTCTACATTAACTAAAAAAATATCCCCTCTATAATTCCAGTTTTAGTAGCATCATTTAAAACACTCTGGTAGGTTGGTCAAATAATTTTGTGTTTATATAACAAACTTGTAAAAGCATGTCAATTGCCTGAAAGGCAACATCCACTTTTTATATAATTTAAAGAAATCTTGTAGCATCTTCAAGAAAAAAAAAATTGAACAAAATTAATTCAATTCAAAGTTGCACTGTTAAGTCATAGCATGAAAAATGGAGTAAATCATCAGGTAAAAGAGTGTGTCCTAAGTAGACTTGGAGTGTCCAAGCTACTCTGTCAGACTTCATTTTGACCTTTCACTCCTGAATTTCCTTCTCTATTGATTTTTATTTCATGTGCATGCTGTAGCTTATCTATCTGTATCATCTATCTATCTCTCTAGCTATTACCTATCTATGTGTGTTCCAACTAAAAGCAAGTGATCATTAGCATGTGTACAGAAAGCCACTATGGGTTTTTGATGAGAAAAAATGACAGGTATTTGCTGCCTTTATTAAGGACAGCCAACCAATCAAATCTACCTTTTAAGACCCGAGAAAGTCATACTACATGCTTGTATGAATTCTTTGATTTCTGATGCTATATTGAAACAAAACTTTGTGGTTCAGCCAAGGGTGAAAAATGAATGTTGAGAAAATCACTGCCTCAAAAGACACAGTTTGCTAATTACCCAAGGGATGTGCATTGGCAGCGTTCTTTACACCTTGCTACCCAGTGAAGTGTCATTTAAAGTTCTTTTTAAACTTGACGTAGCAGCTGTGTCCTTAGCAGTAGAATTATTTCAGATCACTCTAGGTGGAACTTTACATTGGACTGTCCAACTGCAGTCCAGGCATGGCAGAACCGAATTTTACATAGATCCTAAAGTGTTGCTTACCATCATGATTAGTTTGGAAACAATTTTTCCCTTAATATGACTTAAGTCATTCCCTATGGTCACTCACTTAATCTGCCTCTCCCGGCTTTCAGTTGTAAGCTCCTAGAATGTATGACTAACTGATGTCCTGACACAATGACACATTATTTTTGTAAGACAGAATAATAATGATTACATGATCTTCTCTTCTGGGGGGAGATAGCAACAGAATTTTCCAGAAAATAATATTCAACTGTCTAATTTCCTTGACTCATGAGTATAAAACCTTGAAAAAATATTACTCTGGAACTCAAGGTAAACTTTCAAAATTCATAATTACAAGTATGCCAAGAATTATTTCAAGTGGCTCATGTATACACTACAATTCTCATCTGACTGTGTGTTTAAATATAATTTATTTAATACCATTCTTCCCACCTAAAAATTTGCCCATTAAAAAACATCTCCAAACATTGTTTTTCCTACATGGACTACTAGTTCTACTGATCTGATTAAATTTACTGAGCAGGTTTGCATCAATGTGATGTTTACCTCGTCTGGCAAGTAGGATTACTTTCAGGTGTTAGTGAGAAACCAAGCAACTGAACATGGGTCCACAGGCCCTTGGAATGGAAAAATCAGATCAGGCATACAATAAATTGGCAAGGGGAAAATAAATAAAAACAGATAATCACTGTAACCAGGTACTGGGTTGGGCTGCTGATGTCCACCTAATTCAGATGGGCAGACCTGAAGGAATATAAGAGAAGCTAAGTTAAGTTGTCCAGCAGCAACTCAGCAGCTGATGGGTTGACCCAATCTATATTTAGGTCTCTTACAGAATAACCACATAGGCAACATATTTAGAATGTAAAACAAAAGGAAAGCAAAGTGCTTCTCAGTCGAAAAAAAGATCGAAACATATTCAAGGGGGAAACTGAGACTAGGAAAAACGCAGACTGTTTACATTCGAGATGACATCTAGAATATCAGAAATTGAAGATGTCAGTGATTCTACACTGTAGGTCTGCTTCCTTTTTAGGTGGAGGAGGGAAAATTTGAATGTCTATGCTTATAGTGTTTAATATCTGAAAGTGTTCATATATGTGTGTGTATGTGCATATATAAAATAATATATATATAAATTTATATAAATATGTATTTATTATATTTAATTTATTTATATTTATAAATTTATATAAATATATATATTTATATATAATATATATAAATTTATATATATATTTATATATAATATTTATATGTGTGTATGTGCATATATAAAATAAAATATAAATACATATATAAATTTATATAAATATATATTTATAT
>RCUC01107108.1:0-39585 GCA_003697995.1 Taxidea taxus jeffersonii
TTTTTTTTTTTTTTATTAATCACAAAAGGGTGTTGGATTTTGTCTAATACTTTTTCTGTATCAATTGAAATGATCATGAGGTTTTTTCCTCCTTAATTCGTTAATGTGGAGTTTAAAAACTACATTAATTGGTTTTCATTTGTTGAAGCATCCTCACATGCCAGGAATCAATCTCACTTGGTCTTACTGTATAATCTTAATAATATGCTGAATCCACTTTGCTGGTATCTTCTTGAAGAAAACTTACAAGGGATATTGGTCTATACTTTTCTTGTAGTATCTTTGGCTTTGGTATCAAGGTATTGCTGGCCTCAAAGAGGGAGTTAAGAACTGTTCCCTCCTCTTCAATGTTTTCCAAGAATTTGAGAAGGACTGGCATTAATTCTCCTTTAAATGTTTGATAGAATTCACCAATCTAGCCATCTGGTCCATGGCTTTTCTTTACTGGGAGGTGCTTTGATTACTCATTCAATCTCTTTAATAGTTATAGGTCTATTCAGATGATTTCTGTGATTCAGTCTTGGTAGGTTTCTTGAGACCTGTCCTCTTCATCTAGGTTATACAATCTGTTAGTGTAAACTTTTTCATAGTTCTCTCTTATGATCCTTTTTATTTCTGTAAATTGGTAGCAATGTCTCTACTTTCATTTCTGACTTCAGTAATCTGAGGCTTCTCTCTTATTTTTTCTTAATCAATTTACCTAAAGATTTGTTGGTTTTATCTTTTCAAAGAACCATATTTTAGTTTCATTGATTTTTCTCTATTATTCTATTCCCTTTTTAATTAAAACCTACTCTGATCTTTACCATTTCTTTCCTTCTGCTAGCTTGAATATAACTTGTTTGTCTTTTTGTAGTTACTTAAAGCATGACATTAGGTTGCTGATCTGAAGTCTTTCTTTCTTTCTTATTTTTTTTTTTTTTGAGAGAGGAGCGAGTGAGCACATGAGTAGGAGTTCAGGGGAGAGGGAGAGAGAGAGAATCTTAAACAGGCTCTATGCCCAGCAGAGTCTGATGCAGGGCTTGATTTCACAACCCTGAGATCATGACCTGAGCCGAAATCTAGAGTTGGATGCTTAACCAACTGAGCCACCCAGGTGCTCCAAGATCTTTCTCCTTTTTAATGTAAGAGTTTATAGCTATAAATTTCCCTCTTAGTTTTTTGCTTCATCCCACTAGTTTGGTATGCTAGGCTTTCATTTTCATTTGTCTCAAAGTATTTTCCAATTTTCTTTGTAATGTCTTCTTTGACCAACTGGTTATTCAACAGTGTGTTATTTAATTTCTACAGAGTTACGAATTTTTCAGTTTTCCTTCTGTTATTTCTAGTTTTCTTTCATTGTGACTGCAAAAATACTTTATATAATTTCAATCTTTTCAAACTGATTAAGGCTTTATATAATCTATTCTGAAGAATGTTCTATGTGCACTTGAGAAAAATGTATATTCTGCTCTTATTGGATAGAGTTTTCTGTAGATGTCTGTTAGGTCCAACTGGTTTATGGTGGTGTTGAAGTCCTCTTCCCTTATTAATTTTCAGTCTGGTTGTCTATCACAATTGGCAAAAATTTAAAAGATTAAAAAAATTCAGGGTTGAGAAGATGTAAAGACAGGTTATCATAGACTGATGGAGAAGTATAAATTTGTAAAACTACTGGAAGGCAAGTGAACAACATTATCAAACTGAAACTTGCAACCCAGCATTTCCACTTCCTGATATCTGTATTAGAGGTTCCTCTGTACAGAAGGAGAAAACAGAATGCAACATTATTTTTAATGTGAAAAAATGGAAAATATGTTAAAGGGCCATTCTTCAAGGACTGGTTAAGTAGATCATGTACTTTATACTATGGAATATGATACAGCAGTCAAATAAGAATGAGGTAGCCTGATATGGTATTGTTAAGATATAAAGGGGAAAAAAGCGAGCTGTAGTGCATGCACAGTATGATCATATACAGGTCACCATTACACACATTGTGTGGAAATATGTAAATAAACAGAAGGGAATCTGGAACACATCAAATAATAACTAGTTACTTCAGAGGATGAAGGTGATACAAGGAAACTTTAAAAAAAAAAAGTTTGGGGGCGCCTGGGTGGCTCAGTGGGTTAAAGCCTCTGCCTTCAGCTCAGGTCATGATCCCAGGGTCCTGAGATGGAGCCCCGCATGGGGCTCTCTGCTCAGTGGGGAGCCTGTTTCCCTTCCTCTCTCTGTGCCTACTTCTCTGCCTACTTGTGATCTCTGTCAAATAAATAAGTAAATAAAATCTTTAAAAAGAAGTTTAATTTTGAACAAAGACAATGTGTTCTTATATTACTTTTATAATTAAAAAGCAGGCACAAGCATTTACATGCACATAGCAGCATAGGAATGATTCACAGTGATCCGGGAATGATTAACCTTAACGATAAACAGCTCTCGATACTTCAATAGCTTCTCAGAGCATTATCAGGGGTAATTGTTTTATGTTTAACTTTTATTTTTTTGGCTAAGAAGAACCATTTTCTTATATCTATCCTCTGTTCCTCTTAACTTTTATCACCTGTACCAGCAGGTGGCTTTATTTTTTGGACCTATGTCACAGAGAAACAATGTTTTATTCTATTATCTTACAGGGCGCCAGCAGAGATCATAGGTTACATCAAAATGCAAGACAGGGGGCAGTAAGTCAGCCTTATTCATAAGTTAAGCAACTAGGGGTGCCTGGGTGGCACAGTGGGTTAAACCTCCGGCTCTTGGTTTATGCTCAGGTCATGATCTCAGGGTTGTGAGATGGATCCCTGAGTCAAGCTCCATACTCAGTGCAGAATCTGCTTAAATACTCTCTCCCTCTCTCAAATAAACCTTTAAAAAAAGTACTAAGTTAAGTCACTAGCTTTTGCATGCCATCTAGCTTCAAATTATTCAAATCTGTGCCTCAGAAAAATTACCAATTACCTGTCATGGTCTAAGAGGTTGGTTTGTCAAAAGTGAGATTTTATTAATCCAGGAATGAACAAAAGTTTATTGTAATCCTAAACAATCACAAATGTTTTAAAAATCATTTATAAGGAATAACATACATAACTCATTATTGTGTTTAATCTAAAATTTACATAGTATACCAATACTCAAAGTATAACACTTCAATATACTATTTAACTTATAAGAAAATGAAATCCCCAAATCTGAACATTCTGAAAAAGAATAAGCCATATATATATATACACACTAACACATATGCACATACACACATTTCTTTTGAAGTGTTCTGGTTTGTGTTTTGATTACTGACTAACAGCGTTAAAGAAGTCTGGTCATAAAAATATGACTCAGTCTTACTCATCTCAGTATTATTTTACATTAACAAGTAAAAAGTCACTTTGGACTCTTTACTATCAGAAGAAAAAAGCAAGGTTATGGTTGCTAACAAACAGATGAGAAACACCTTTGGGAGATAAATGTCATGTTCCTTTTAAGATGAGTAATTTTATACATAATATAGTAGTAAGGCAACCTGATAAAAGATAGTGCTAAAATTTTACTTAGAGACAAATTTGATAATAAGCAACCCCAACTTCACAAAAAAGGAGCCAATGATTCCTCTACATGACAAATCCTTAACATCAGTATTAAATTGTTAATGTAAGATATCCAAAATCAAAATATATAACGCAATGCTCATGTTATATGTTTACCCAAGTCCAAAGTCTTAGTTGAATCATATGACCTATTATTACTTTATCTGTTTATTCATTAAATATTTACTGAGCACCTATTATGTGTCAGGCCAGGTGGCTAGATGACTGAACCACAGAGGTAAATAGAGCAATGGCTCCCAACAAGGGCCTCAAAAGACCATACAAACCAATTATATTTAGCATATTACATAATAACTGTTATATTTAGATGAAAGGCCATACAAATCACAGGGCTGGGAGAGTTGGCAGAGTATCCATCTCAGGGTATGTTTTTGGGGAGAGGGACAAATTTAAGAATGTCACATTCTAACTTATTGGTTAAGTTCTGGCTATACCTAAGTACTGCCGGGACAACTTAAAACAATAAAAACAAAACTCAGGGGCGCCTGAGTGGCTCAGTGGGTTAAAGCCGCTGCCTTCGGCTCAGGTCATGATCCCAGGGTCGTGGGATCGAGCCCCGCATCGGGCTCTCTGCTCTGCAGACAGCCTGCTTCCTCCTCTCTTTCTGCCTGCCTCTCTGCCTACTTGTGATCTCTATCAAATAAACAAAATCTTTAAAAACAAAACAAAACAAAACTCAGATGTTCCTAGGTCCCAATGGCACCCATCCTCTTTCCCCCATCTCCTCACATTCATATAGTGGGATATATGGGCCTAGCAGCACATTTCCTCCCTTAAAAACTCTCCAGGTAACTGACCTATAAGCAGAGTTGAATAATTATTTTCAAGATATAAATATAGCTTAATACTACTGTTATCATTACAACTTCACTCCTGACTTCTTTTTTCCTCATGAAATCCTAATTTGCTCCTTGTATTCAATTTTCCCTACCTAGAGGGATTATGGGAGAGGTAACCAGGCTAGGTTGGTAGGGGTGGGATACAGGGAGAGGGGGGTTAAGACTCTGGAAAGGGTTCCTGGATATAATGAGTAGGGATAGGTAGGAAATCTCCAGGCAATTAAACCAAGTGAGGATGTATAAGGGAAAGGAAACAGACATATGATTAAGAGAGATATTTTGGAGAGATGGAGTGGGAGCTCATCATAATGGGGATTATATGTTAAGTAACATTTGGGTTTTATTTTTAAAGCAATGAATAGCTACTGAAAGAATTTAAGCAAGGTACTGAAAAGACCAAGGAGGAGCAACTGGGTGGGTCAGTCGGCTAAACATCTGGACTCTTGACTTGGCTCAGGTCATAATCTCAGGGTCATGAGATCGAGCCCATATTGGGCTCCACCCAGGGCATGGAGTCTGCTTGAGATTCTCTTTCCCTCCCTCTGCCCCTCCCCCACTTATACGCACAAGCACATGCCCCCACCTCTTAAAAAAAGATCAAAGAAAATCAATATGGCATCATAAAGAGGCTACAGACAGGGAAGCCAGTTACAAGGTTGTAACTTGTAAGCAACTGGATAAAGGGAAGTGAAAATCAGACTGTCTCTAACAGAGAGAGAGGGAACACAAACAGGGGAAGTGGGAGAGGGAGAAGCAGGCCTCCTGCCAAGCAGGGAGCTCAATGTGGGCCTCGATCCCAGGACCCTGGGATCATGACTTGAGCCGAAGGCAGACAATGACCAAACTTTTATAAGGATTTTTATCTTGAGTATAACTCCACAGTTCAAAGAACATAGCAATAGTATATGCAAATGTGTAACCGCTGCCCCAAACTTGACAAATTTTGAAGGACAATAAAAAGTTTATCTTGGCTAGCTGATGAGTATTAGTGTCAGTGCATAAAATACAATCCACACTAAAAATTACAGCAATTCAAATAATTCCAGTAAATTCAATGTCAATAAAACCTGCTAAAATTATATTGGGTTCAGAAGAAAGCTAAATTTGCCTTTTACCACTGGGAATAAAATGCAGGAGTCATAATTCTGGGACTAAGGTGATGGCAGCAACACAGTTTTATAATTTTTCCAAATCCTTCCAGGAAAACACAGAGAACAAGGACAGCAAAACCAAAACCCCAACGTCAATATGTATAGCACCATGTGCTAAGGTACATATCCCCATGAGCCCCCCAATACAAGTTAATGTGGATAAACTACCAACAACTCTAAGACTTATATAGCATCAGAAGATAAAGGAGAAAAATAAAGTATCTGCCACATCTGACTAGAGAAGAATCCAGAAATTATTGACAGCTACTTGCTGCAGCTGCAGAGTAAGGTGAGTCAATGTGACCACGGCTATTGAAACTGGGAAGGGTTTTATCTACTAAAGGGTAGCAGTAAGAGGTTCATGGCTGGAACATATGAGTTTAGGACTTTCAAAGTTCCCTTCCACGACAAAGACCTACACTGTGGTGCAAGTTCTGGGAACAGATTCAAGTCAAGTGGAATAGAGGTGACAGACACCCAGAAAAAGAGAAAGTTCTGATAAAAGTTGAGGAAGAAAACAAGTCCTGGAGAACTCAAAGTGTATCTACCTTTATTAATTGCTAAAGACAACAGAAGGGGAAGTTTAGAGTCATAAAGCTAGAAAAGCTCTCCTGACTCACTCCCCCTTCCTAAAGCCACTTTCATGTGGTAATGACCAATAGAAAAGAATCACAGTCAAATCCCACATGAAGATTGCATAAGGAAAAAGTTATAAGGGAAAAAGTAATATCCCTACAAAAAATAAAAACATGGTAGAAAAACATGCTCACAAAAAACTACAATATTCCAAGACTAGCTTATAAAAGAGCATAAATCAAAATTAGAAAGGTGGCAAAATTAAGGAAAGAATTAGCAATAAAATACCACATCCAAAACTTGAAATCAGCAATGAAGGATGCCTGCATGTTCTCTCAGTGGATGATCTCATCTTCTAGGGCCGTGCATCTTGTCTGATTCACCATTTGTTACTGACCAGGTTTTGTGACTCTGTAAGGGCAGATGTTGACTGTAGAAAACTGAAAGCAGTGTAAATATATTTTGTAGGCAGAGATGGAGATGAGGGTATTAATTTGTTTTGCATCTATTTAGCAATCTTATTCCAAATTGAGTGGGACAGGGCAACAGAAGCAAAGACAAGAAAAAATTCAGATAAAGAAGAGGGGGCAAAAAACAAAGATCTCAGAAAGCGTGAGGCTGTATTGTTATAAACCACTTTGTGAAGACAACAGAAGAGGGAGCCCTGGAGCTATGAAGGTGAAGACAGGTTACCACTGCTCACTTCTCTATCTCACCTTTAAGACAGGAAAATTTACTGCACTTAAAAAATGAGCAACAGAGGGACACCTGGGTGGCTAAGTTGGTTAAGCAGCTGCCTTCAGCTCAGGTCATGATCCCAGCGTCCTGGGATCAAGTCCCACATCAGGCTCCTTGCTCGGCAGGGATCCTGCTTCTCCCTCTGCCTCTACCTGCCACTCTGCCTGTGCTCGCTCGCTCTCTCTCCCTCTCTCTCTGACAAATAAATAAATAAAATCTTAAAAAAAAAATGAGCAACAGAAAAGAATCTTGAATCCCCTTTAAAACTATTACAAGAATATAGAAAATGTGAAGTAGAATAATGTCTCTAAGCATAAAATAAATTAAGAAAATTATAGAAGCTATGAAAGAACATAAAACTCAGAAATTAGGTGTGTAGAGAAAGGAAGATTTGCAATGAGGTGAGAGAACTAAAAAAAGAACTAAAAATATAAGAATTATTTTAGAATAAAAAAAAATCTCTCTACTGCATTAGGAGGAAAAAGAATACAAAAGGGAAGACAAGTTTGAAGACAAGCCTGGGTGGCTCGTCTGACTCTTGACCTCAGCTCAGGTTGTGATCTCAGGGTCATGAGTTTAAGCCCTGCATTGGGTTCCTAGCTGGGCATGGAGCCTACTAAAAAAAAAAAATTCAAGAGAAAATATTTTGAGAGAAAGAGGGAAATATAAAAGATTAAAAAATCCAATCTAAGTAAAAATCAGGGAGACAGAAAACAATGGGATAGAAAAAAATGACAAAAACTATGAGAACAAGTCATCTGAACTTACTCAAGTCTAGAGCAGGGGTCAGCAAACTCTCTGTTAAAGGCCAAATAGTAAATATTTCAGTCTCTGTAGGTCAGATGGTCCCTGTCACTGCTACTTAATCTCTGACACTGTAGTGTTTTAAAAGCAGCCATTAACAATATATGTAAATCAATGAGCAGGTCAGACATGGGTTGACGGCTAACTGACTCTTTGCTAGAAAAGGAGTTTCAGAGAACCAAAAACCTAGAACTGGTGCTTAGCATCCAATATACACTTACTGTAGAACTAAAGCCTAAAAATGGTTATCAGGGTACATAGCACAATCTGCGATGGCTATATGCTCTGATTTTGTAGATACAGTAAAACTACATTCAAGAAATGGAAAATGTATATGAAAAGTAAAATAAGCACTTAATATTTTAAATATATTAATTTAGAATAAAGAGATATTACTTTATTAATAGGAGAGAAGGAGAGGAGGGAGAAGAAGTATCAGTTGATGATAATAATGCTCATAGGAATGAACCAATTTACAATAGCTAAAAAGGGGAAACTGAAGGCAAAAATATCCAAGAGAACAAAAACATGAACCTTCCTAAATATGGAAAGACATACCAAAGCAAAACACACAAGCAAAACAAATAAGGAAAGAATAAAATAAAGCATATAATAAAGACAGCATTCTACTGTTTAGCCAAGAGAGTGGGATACACAAATATACATGCAATTGCTTCTATTTTTAAAAAGTGAAAGTTAATAAACCATAAAATTTAAAAAAAAAATGAAAAAGGGGATTTTTTTATGGAAGAAAGAAGTAGGGTAGAAGATCCAGGAACAGAAACAAGAATCCTCTAGAACTGACTTTGAAATTCCATACAATATTGTTACATGATAATAAGAAAAATTAAGTTTAAAAAGTAGTTCTTAAAAATTGAAAATAAAAAGGAACAAGTAAATCGTTGCCATAATTACACACAGAAAAGTACCAGTTCAGGGCATCTGGGTGGTGCAGTTAGTTAAGCATCCAACTCTTGGTTTTGGCTCAGGTTCTGACCTCAGGGTCCTGGGATTGAGCCCCACGTTGGGCTCCACACTCACTGGGGAGTCTGCTTGAGGATTCTCTCTCTTTCTCTCTTCTTCTGTCCCTCCCCACTCACACGCTCTCTTAAAAAAAAAAGTACTAGTTCAATAATTTAACATAGTAAGTTGTACATACTATAACTAATATGCAAAAAACAAAAAATCTGAAAAATAAAACATACGTTTTCAATAATTGTCTCATTTATATTAATGCAGCAGTAGTAGCAATCCGCAGTAATGCAGACTGTTGTCTTTGAACTGTGAGTCAATCAAGTGAGTAATTATGTCAATGTCCCAAGACCTAGATTTTTGGTGTGGCTGGAGAGATCTGGACGGTAAGATTAATGCAACTGAGTAAAAAACAATGTAGCGTCAAATCTGAAATATCAGTACAAACTCAAAATTTATTGTATCTGAAAAAGTGATATACATTTCCTAGATTTGTCCATTAAAAAGGCACAGAAACAAGAATCAATACAGCAGCAAGGAGTGTTCATAATGCTCACATTTAAGCCTCTACCATTTCCTAAGGAAAGCAGGGTTTTTAGAAATAGGGCTGTTTCCAGGTATGTAGCAGAAGCATCCACAAAATATACAAGTGGGCCTGGAAGAACTTGTCATCCTGGAAGAAAGGGAGGCCATTTAGCTTCTAGATATAAAGTGAGGGTAATGTTAAAGGATACAGGAAATCAATACATTGCATTCCTTACATTTACATTATGTTAAATGTCAGTTATATAATTTTAATAAAACTGGGGGAAATAAGGACATTGGCACCACTCCGACGCCAAAGATAGGGTAATTTGAGCATTGTAAGCGTAATAATGTAAGTGGATCAAAACACTACAGATGTGCTAATATCCATACGTTCATAATCACATTAAAAAGAAAAAATCACTAATTACTTTTAGATAATTTTAATGAATAAAACGCATCACTTGAAAACTGATAAATGGAATCATGCACTTGTTCTACCTTTAGTTTAAGTATCTTGTAGTAAACAAATGTTGGTGAGGAGAGTTTTTTTTCTTTCTTTTTTTTTTAGATTTTATATATTTATTTGAGAGAGAGAGCATGCACGAGCGGGGTGGGGGGGGGGTGGAGAAAGGAAGAGAGAGAAGCAGGCTCCCCACTGAGCAGGGAGCCTAACATGGAGCTTGACATGGGGCTCCATCCCAGCACCCTGGGATCATAACCCAAGCCAAAGGCAGATGCTTAATCAATTGAGCCACTCAGCCACCCCAAGGGGAATTTTCTTTTTTCTTTTTTTAAAGATTTTATTTATTTATTTAACAGACAGCAGAAGTAGGCAGAGAGGCAGGCAGAGAGAGAGAGGAGGAAGCAGGCTCCCTGCTGAGCAGAGAGCCTGATGTGGGGCTCGATCCTAGGACCCTGGGATCATGACCTGAGCCGAAGGCAGAGGCTTTAACCCACTGAGCCACCCAGGGACCCCGGGGAATTTTCTTTTTACAGAAGTATTCTAGTTAGTAAAAATGACTGATAAGGGCACAATGTCACCACTTTGCAACCCTCAATGATAAAAGAAATCTAGGCAATGATAATTAATTTTGACAACATCACAAAAAGACATGATGTACCTTCTGAGGGGGGTACAGAGCCCAAAACAATCTCTAGATCTATCAGTTTATCAGGAATAAAGGGAAGAGAGGAACAGAAGAAATGATACCAGGGAGATGCAATCGTGAATATGCAGGATGTGAAGGGCTCTACACATGCTTACTTCTTCAACGACAAAAAACTCTTTAAAAAAAAAAAAGAAAGAAAAGCTAGAGAGGGAACCTACACATTAAAAGACAGTGAAGAGAGATAATCACAATGTATGGACCTTATATGAATTCCAATTCAAACAGACAAAATGAACAAAACCAAAACAAAAAAGGTGTAAGACAAATCAAGGAAGTGTGAACACTTAATCTGATGACACAGATAACATGATACAACATAAAGGATTTTCTTCAAAATAATCTAGGGGAGAGGCGGCAAATAGATAGATAAAATGAGAATAATTAGATCACATGATGGGCTTTTATCCCAACTGGTGAAGTTGGGATAAACAAAAGGAGGATTATTTTTCAGTAGATTTGACCATGGATTTTATTGTGGCAAACTATAAATACCATCTATTTCTGTATGTGATCTGATTTGATGCATACCGAAAGATACTCAGGGCTGTCATTTCATCCTTTTTTTCTTCCTTTCAATACATAATTTAAAAATGTAACTAAAACTGTTTTGCAAAAAGCCTTAACACTTAAAACAGAGTTCTCCCATAAACATATTACATATGTACACATGCCACCCCCTCCCCTGCAAATCTGGCTTGCTGGATTTGGTAAAATGTTGATGGGCAAACCTATAAAAATTTGCCATCATTACACATGATGTCAAACATTTTTAAAATCTCACTTAAGAAATGTATAACCTTTATGTAACAATCTTTAAAAAGGTTCCTTAAAACCAAGATGGTTCTGTAAAGTTTGCTAATTGACAGAAATGGACTAAGTAATTCCACAGATACCAAGTTTTGGGACTTAAATACAATTTTACATAAAGGATATGAAATCATTTTTTAAGTGTGCACTGGATTTTGGTTTGTCATAGGTCACACATTGGAAACACACAGACACTTCTGACCTACAGACGAGCTGTTCGGTTTGCATGGTCCAAAGTTTAAAGATTGGGAGCTTTCACATAAAAATGCAGATTTTGACAGTCCTACAAACAGCTGTGGGCTAGAGCACAGTAGCAGCTGCCTCTTCCAGGAGGGCATGTTTCTTTTTTCCACCACAGTCCCTTGCTTCCTTCCTCCTTGCATATATAGTAGGCCTGGCCTCTTCAGACATCTGAGTGTGAGATCACTAGCTAAAGCCTAACATTGTTCTTAGGGAGGCTTTTACCTCATTCTTAACAAAGTACAACAGAAAAAAGAAGATATCTGTAAGAGCCCATATTATTCAGTCTTGAACTTATAATTTTTTTAAAATGAGCATTCATCATCCTTATAGCACAAAAATAAAATACTATCTGCGTATTTTTAAATGCTTTTCTTTGACAAGAAGAAAGGCTTACCTTTAAATCAAGGCTGTTAAGGCTTATGACATCATCATCTTTCGCTCTCCGCTTTCTTTTCTATATGAAAAAAAAAGATTTCATTCTTATATAGAAGGAATGCATGTTACTTCATTAAACAGAGACTCCATAAAACCAGAAAAATCACTTTAAAAAAGTGAAGCTGTATTC
Source organism: Taxidea taxus jeffersonii (assembly GCA_003697995.1). Classification (NCBI taxonomy): domain Eukaryota; kingdom Metazoa; phylum Chordata; class Mammalia; order Carnivora; family Mustelidae; genus Taxidea; species Taxidea taxus. Next base: position 11,977 of record RCUC01107108.1, read on the forward strand.
ATAATTATTTTTGAAAGAAAATTATTTTTGAGGGATGATCATAAATTATCTCTAGCATATTTACTGTTTAAATAGTCCCCCTGGCCTGAATCATCTCATGCTGCCAAGTTCCACCCTGTCAAAAAATTTTATGTAAAGTTTTTTCAGAAGAGAACTCTTATGTAAGTCAGGAGCTAACTGTACTTATTAGAGAAAAAGTAAAATATGTTTTAAACATAAAGGCAAAGAGTTTTTAAAAAATCATATTATTTATCCTATGGACGGGGGAGGGTCTTCACTAGAGGAAAAATACCCTTTTCTCATGGCCCAAAGTAAATTAAGACTTGTTGCCAGAAGCAGGATTTATCTACTGGAAGACAACATACTCCTAGTTACCATTCATCGCGTTCACTCAGCCCTGCTGGTGCCTGTAGTGGCAAAACTGTATACAATCTCATTTCTGTCCTTCATCACCACTGAAGAAGAATCCTTAAGTAACACATCACCCACTCACACCTCAAAATAACTTTTCAGATTCCTGGGACACAGTCTAGCTCTTGTGAACTCTCAAAACTGACCAGCTAGGGTTCCCTTCCAGGACCGAACTCCATTCCAAGGAGAAACTGGTGGTAGTGGAATCAGAATGGAGCAGGATAGGGACACTAGAGAAACGGAAAGAGAGTCCAGATGGAAGTGGGGAACTGATGGAGCCTGGAAATCACAGAAGCAAGGAACCATAAAAAAAGAGGGAGCTCTGTTAAGTTAGAAAAGTTATCTGAACCAAGCCTCTTTGTAAAATTCAGAAAAACTAAATTCACATTAAAATGAACAGAAAATTCTCCAAGTCAAATCCTACACAAAATAACTCTAAGAAAAAAGGGAAAAGGGAAGAATAACATCCCTATAGGGAATGAAAGTACTTTGGAACGAGATGCTCAAAGAAGCAGAGCAAAACTATGACATACTATTCCAAAGTTAGCTAAAGGCATTAGGAAAATGATAGAAGACCTGAAAGAAAAACATAAATCAGGATTGGAAAAAACTAAAAATGGGGTGACAAGAAATCCTTATTGATCTTAAGGTCATATCCAGAAGATCTAGAAAAATAAGAATAATATGATCCTAATTCTGAAAAAACAAAGCAAAGATCCTGCATTTATGTGTATCTGATTTGTGAGTCTGTGTGTGTGTGTGTGTGTGTAAATAATTATATGAGCAAAACAGAGGGACAGGTATGGTATTGCTGACACAGGTGAGAGTGGAGGCTGGGAGGAGAGAGGAAAGAAGGAGGAAACTGCCAAACAAAAAGAAGTGTACTGAGGGGAAAAGCTCATTCATGATTGTACTTATGCATTTATATAAAATCATGTACATGTGTTTGCATATGTAGAAAGACATTTAACAGATTTGAAAACATTCTACATATTTTCTTTTAACATTCTGAAGTTTTGCTTTTCCTATATACATATTCAATCATCCAGAATTTATTTTTTTATATATAGTATGAGACAGCAGAGCTAACTGTCCCCACTGCTAATACCACTGTTGCAGGCACCATTCCTTCTAATGTCTACAGTGCATTAAGTTCTCATACATAGGGATGCCTGGGTGGCTCAGTTGGTTAAGCAGCTGCCTTTGGCTCAGGTCATGATCCCAGTGTCCTGGGATCGAGTCCCACATCGGGCTCCTTGCTCGGGAGGGAGTCTGCTTCTCCCTCTGCCTGCCTCTCTGCCTGCCTGTGCTCGTTTGCTCTCTCTCCCTCTCTCTCTGACAAATAAATAAAATAAAAATCTTAAAAAAAAAAAAAGTTCTCATACATATGTCAGTTTATGGGTTCTCAATTTTATGGCATTGACCTATTTACCTAGACCTTAATCCACATTGTGGTTCCATAATCACTGTACCTGTGGAGTAAGCCTTAACAGCTAATACAGTAAAGTCATATGTTCCCTGACTTGCACAATACTTAGGCTGCTCTGGGCTTTCTACTTTCTTTCTGAATTATAGAATGAGATCTCTTATACTCTAGTGGGATTTCTATCAGAACTACACTGAATTTATAAATTAATATAGGGAGCACTAACATTTTTAGGTTATTGAGTCCTTGCACGACTATCTTTCCATTTAATTTGGTATCTATGTTCTTTATTAATGCTTTCCAATTTTTCCTATAAAAATCTCACAGATCTTTTCACAGATTTATTCATAGTTTTTTTTTTAAAGAATTTTATTTATTTGACAGAGATCACAGATAGGCAGAGAGGCAGGCTGAGAGAGAGAGGAGGAAGCTGGCTCCCTGCTGAGCAGAGCGCCTGACTCAGGACTTGATCCCAGGACTCTGGAATTATGACCTGAGCCAAAGGCAGAGGCTTTAACCCACTGAGCCACCCAGGCGCCCTTATTCATAGTTTTAAAAATTGTTTTTACTTCAATATAAGCATCTTTACAAATTACATTTGTTTATTGCCAGTATACATACACATTTTATTGAATCCCTTTTATAAATGTTATAGCCAGTAATTTTGTTTGAACTCTTAGTTCTAATAGCTGCTATTAATATTCACTGGGATAGTCTATGTAGATAGTTATATTGTCCCTAAGTGATGAAATGCTATTGTCTCTTTCTTTCTAATTTGAATACCACCTGTTCTCCTGTCTCACTATGTTGGCTAGAAGCACCAGTAAAATGCTGGATGGACATGGTGACAGCAGGCTTTTTTCCAAAATTTTAAGGAAATGTTTCTAACATATTATCATTACAAAACATGTTGTTTGTGGCAGGTCTCGGGCTAAGAAAGTTCTATTCTATTCCCAGTTTGCCAAGAATTTTATCATGACTGGGTGATGATTTTATTTTTATCCATTTTCATTTTTCCATCTATTTTTTTTGGTTCATTCTACTGTTCTTTCTCTAATTACTTGAGTCAGATGCTTACTTTTTGTTCTCTTTTTTTCTCAACCTATGTATGTGAAAGTTTATAAATCTCCCTCTTAGTATTCCTTAATCACGTTCCAAACGTTTTAATACATGAACCATGCGCTATTTCTTTTATCATGGGAGAACTCTACAACTGTGTTTTCCCCAAAAGGGATGTACCATCCCAGAGGACATGTAAGATATCTTCCCTGGAGTACAGGAGGAAAATGTCAGAACTTCAATATTTATGTATTTATTAATCCTTAAAAATAAGGTTTACTAATATTTAATATACAGATGATGAACTCATCATCACCCACATTATAAGGTTAGACAATAGTGATCCAATCAGTTCCCAAAAATTGACCTCCCACTGTGAAAATGTCGTGGCTATTTGAAATATGGACTAATATCCACTACCATGAACTTCACCCGAGGTTGAGTACTGTGCTTTGACTTATTAGCTACTAAAGGTGGTCCATACATAAAAATCCTAAAACATAGCAGGTGTACGTGTTCAAAATATTTTTGCTGATAGGTTTGCAAAATTAAGTTTGGAGACACTTCTCTACTGAAGTTTTTCTGTTTGAGTTTAGGCTTGTCAACTATGAAAGGAAAAAAATCAAGATGAAAAAAAGGCTCAAGGAGAATAGAGAATTGTATTAAAATCAGGAGACTCTTGCTATGAATCCTTTACTGACCAATTAATATAAGTAACTGGTATAACAGCAAAGAAATCTCAAACAGAAGTCCCCAACAGAAATATAAATTAAATACAAAAGAACAGAATGCAAATTAAATATGTATTGCTGAACCCATCAGCACACGATCAGGTAAAGCTTGGCAAACTAGAAACAGAATGATTTTTGCTATTTCCTCCAAATAAGAAAATATAAGAATCATGCTCTATTTGTACATACATTATTTACGAGCATTATAAGCTAATGAGTTTTTAATTACAAAAAGAATCAACTGTCTGGTTAGATGCCTCTGTAAAAGTCTCATTCTAAAAATAATGAGAGTAGGATACTAGGATGATTAATAGCAGAAAATAATTCATTCATCATATATATCATCTGCAATAATTTTTATATTTTTCAACCCAGAAACAAGCTGTTAAGAGTATGTACATAAAAACAGCTTCATGTTTCATAATATATTCTCTTAATTTTAAAACTGGTAGGAATAAAAGAAAGGATTGCATAAGGTTAAAAATAAATAGATCTGCTACTTTTCAAAATATGTTTTATATTTAATTGAAATAAAAGTTTTTTTTTTAGCTTTTAACTCTGTATCTCAAATACTCAAGAAGTACAGACAACTGAGTTGTACACCAGACTGAAAGACAACCTAGGAATTAATTCTCTCAATGTCTTGACATAAAATACCCAGGTACTCACCAAAGTGAAGTCCCAATGGGGGCCAGGTGTTAAAAATGTGAAGGAGCTACCTCTCCGAAGGGAATATCTGTTAAAGAAAATTCAAGCAAAAAGTTAACTGACAGTAACTTTAGTAAAACAAAGCACTAGACAGATAAAAAGCTATCTTTTTCATAGGTTCAAAATTATTTAAAGTACCTTTATTAGTTATTCAATTGTAAAAATATAAAGAAGGTATGCAAAAAAAAAAAATCAGGATATAGCCTCTGGTCATTTTTAGAATCTTTACAAAAGTGAAAGGGCCTTGGGGCACCTGGGTGGCTTAGTGGGGTGGGCCTCTGCCTTTGGCTCAGGTCTCAGGGACCTGAGATTGAGCCCCACATCAGGCTCTCTTCTCCGCAGACAGCCTGCTTCCCCCTCTCTCTCTGCCTGCCTCTCTGCCTACTTGTGATCTCTGTCTTTCAAGTAAATAAATAAAATCTTAAAAAAAAAAAAAAAAAGTGAAGGGGCCTTTATAAAATTAGTGGACATATTAAAAATAATTTACCCAACAAAGCAAGGTTATTTTAGGAACATATACATGGTTCCATAGTAAGAAGGCTATTTATATAGTATATTATACTAATAAGTTAAATAAAAAGCAGTAAATGATGCAAAAATTATTTAATAAAATTATGCATTCTTGCCTAACATTTAAAAACAAGAATAAAGGGGTGCCTGGGTGGCTCAGTGGGTTAAAGCCCCTGCTTTCGGCTCAGGTCATGATCCCAGGGTCCTGCGATCGAGCCCCGCATTGGGCTCTCTGCTCAGCAGAAGGCCTGCTTCTCTTCTTCTCTCTCTCTGCCTGCCTCTCTGCCTACTTGTGATCTCTGCCTGTCAAATAAATAAATAAAATCTTAAAAAAAAAAAAAAGAATAAAGGATGCTCGACATAATAAATAAAACCCAAATGCCTTTAATTTGAATTTCATGTTTAAATCTCTTCCATGTACTGATTTTTTAAAAATTATGGTTTAACTAACCAAATAAAGAATTTTGAAAACTATATCTGAGACAAAGATCTCAAGTAAGATTAAAATTTGACTAGGATTTTTTTTACTATTAAGTGACAGATTTTTCTTCTGTTTATCTTTCCATTCAAGAGAATCCTTTTAACAAAAACCTGTCCTCACCTTTATAAAACATAAACCTCTATGTTCATAAAAGATGCCGAAAAATCACAAAATATAGCTAGCACAAGAAATACAGTATTATAAAGAAATAAAGTATAGTTTATAAATATACTTACCACTAATCTCTTCGGATGTAAATAATTCTAAAATAAATATGTTTCCCCCTTGTATAGAAATAAGTGAGGAAAAAAAAGCCACCTATCACTTGTGTTCAGGCAGATTCAAAGGCGGGCTAAAGAGTGGGAAAGCTTCATAGTGGAAAAAAGGGAAGGTTTCAAGCGTGCCCTGATTGGAGGCTGTTGGCATGGGAAGCTGAAGGTGAGCTAAGCAGGAGTGGGATATCCTCTGGGAGTGGTGGGGGGTACATATTTGGCTTGCTCCGATTAGTTCAAAGTTGGAAGCAAGGATAAAAATTAGGGAACCCGGTAGTTATCGATCAAGTCCTAGCCACTGTGGGTCGACTGTTAAAAAAGGTATTGTTCAGCTTCCTGGATTGTAAGGCTATTCTCCATTTGTATATTCATTCCACTTCTCGCCCTTGATCCTCACTGTCTTTGTTCATTCTAAGTTACAGTAATACCACAGATGGCTATTACACCTACAAGAATTTACAAGCTTAATCAAATACAAGGTAGTTTTCTAAGCTAAGTAAGTTTAATAAGCAGAAGTTTGCTTATGTTTTGATAAGAACACAAGGGAAGATGGCTACAAGAAAAAAGAGGATGTCAAAAGACTTCACAGAAGAATTAATATTTAAGCGATACTAAGCTGAATCAAAGAGACATAGCAATTAGCAAAGCATATGAGAGCCAGGAAGGCTTTTTGGGCAAAGGGAACAGCACAAGTTAAGGGGGAGTGAAATGAATTACATTCAGGAAACTGCAAGTAGTTCCTTATGTTTGGGTATCAAGAGAAATAAGGAAGGGCTAGCTAAAAGGCCTTACATAACAACTCTTAAAGAGTATGGACTTGATCTTGAATATGTATGGTGGCAGCAATCTGCTATGGAATTTTAAGTAACAAGAAGGATGGCAGTAGGACTGGTTGGGAAGACTGGTCAGGAGGCAGCTCCCATACTGCTTACAATAGACACCAAGGGGCTGAAGCAATAGCAACAAAGTTAGGAGAAGCACATTAGAAAGAGGGCTCAGGGGGCACCTGGGTGGCTCAGTGGATTAAGCCTCTGCCTTCAACTCAGGTCATGACCCTAGGGTCCTGGGATCGAGCCCCACATTGGGCTCTCTGCTCAGCAGGGAGCCTGCTCCCCGCCTCTCTGCCTACTTGTGATCTCTCTCTGTGTCAAATAAATAAGTAAAATCTTAAAAAAAAAAAAAAAGAGGGCTCAGTGACAAAACTGGCAGGTTTTCCCCTCTTCCTCCCTATGCCAGCTCAGTTTCCACCAAGGTTCCTGGCATAGTGAAATACGGTTCTACTAACAATAACAGTATGAAATAGATGCAGAAAGATCTTAAGATAATTAAGCAAACATTTCCTAAATAATTATTTGTGAAAGATTAAAGCACACTAAGCCTTTTATTACTCTTAAAGCTCGTATTTTCCCCCCCAAGAGCCTCTTTAGTGGAGCCAGATAACTCAAGGAATTGGTTTTTCTTGCCACTGCTGAAAAAGTAATGATGAAGAAAACAGCATGATTTTTGATAAGCCACGGGAATGGGGTATTTAGGTGAAACCAACATGACATCTGAAACGCATTAGAATTCACACGTCTAAACAATACAAAGATACAATATCATAAACAATGCTAAAAGATTATGGAAAAACAGGACCCTCATACTATATGTATCCATGGATCATACTGTTTAAAAACACTACTCTAGGTAAGTACTATCACATACTACATGCTTAATAAGAGCAACAGTGGGGACTGAGTTGAGAAGCATCAATTATGATTTCTCATAAGATTATTTTTAACCCAGTGCAAATATTCATTACAGAGTAGTAATCATAGTGGCAGTTAAAATATTCAATAAATATGTCCTTGAGTTTTAAGGAGAACACAAAACCAAAGTTATTCATTTCTTTAGTCCCTAGAATCAACCAAACTGACCTCAGAAAGAATTTGATATTTGAAAGCTGGAAAGAAAAATAGTTCTTAGGAATTTCAAATAGGTCAACAAACTGGAAAAATATTTCCAATCAGATGGCAAGATTCTTTCCAGTACAAGCTATAATCAGTTTTACAGCTATGCTATTTTTTCCCAATTCAATAACAAGTACCTATTTATTTTGAATACCCATGGAAAAAAAGAACCCAACAAACAAATTGTGCCCAGGAATCATGTAAGATTGTGCCAACTTTTAAAAATCTTGGAAAGACATACAGTCATCTTTCACAGGGGTCAGACTCCAAATGTAATAGCTATTTTAAATCCTTGTGGGAAAAAATTTTTGATTTCATAAAACGTTAAAATTTTAGGTGGCCTTTCCAAAAGATACTAAGCAGAGTTCATTTAAAGAGGTATGAAAGGGTGATATAAGAAAGGTCAGTCCTTCATCTTTTCCATAATTTTTGGTCCAATCCTCTTTTTTTCACATATTTAAACGATTACAACATTTCGGGCAAAAAATAAACTAATACATGTAGAAACTAGCTTGGGGTATTCAATTGTGTTTCTTATTAACCCCATTGTGACTGTTCCTTAGCCTAACATCCATACTTCTTTTCCTGTCATTTGGTATGTTTTTAAACAATGTAATGTAGTTTTAATCTAACAAAACATAATTACAACAGTAAAGAGAAAAATTATGTTAATTCATTCTTAAGCCAAATCATGTTTTCAAAGATTATGATTTGTGTCACTGCCCTCCTCTGTCATGGCAAATAATTAAGAGCTGAATTAGACTTAAAAATAGCAGAAAGGTAGCTCAATGAACATTTTCAGAAAATGTACTGGACAACATAAATGAGATAATTCTTCCAATGAAAAAGGAAGAAAATGTAAAGATACTGCCTTATAATAAGGTAGATATTTAGGGGTTTACAAAAGAACCAAAATGAGTTAGCAAAGTAATGATTTTAAAAAGCAAGGGAAAGGGGCACCTGGGTGGCTCAGTCAGTTAAGCATCTGCCCTTTGGCTCAGGTCATGATCCTAGTGTCCTGGGATGCAGCCCTGAGCTGGGCTCCCTGCTCAGCAGAGAGCCTGCTTCCCCCCCGCCCCTCCCCACCATCCCACATTGTGCTCTCTTGCTATCTCTCTCTCAAATAAATAAAAAAAAGCAAGCAAAATAGAAGGACTAAAGATAGTAATATAGCAGACGAGGTTACTGACATCAGCAAGAAGACTTGAGGCACAGGGCACCTAAAATATGCATGGCATAAGTGAAAACTGTGTGTTATACCTCCAGATCTATAAGGAGAATTAGTTCCTATGTGGTAAAACAAGAAAAGAATAGAGCAGTGCTGAAATCTAGCTGCTAGGCTAAGGAAGCTGGTCCCACACAACAGCAGTGCAACTCAAATTAATGCCTGGGCCTAATCACAAACTACTATACATAACTCACAAACAGCTAAAATTTAAAATTTTAATCTGTAAATGCCAAGGGTACCATGAATGTAGAAATGATGATGTAAACTATTCTCTGTAGTGAACACTTGTTGATATTCAGGGCACTTAACTACTCAGGTCATCAGTTTCTTTGCAAATTAGGCAAAAAACAATGACAAATGTTACTGAAACCATTCATTCATTTGGGTCAAACATCCAATGTAGTAGACTGTTTTGACTGTTTAGCATCGTTGCTATTAAGAAATTTTGTCTTCTCCCACTTTGCAAAGGTTCTGCAGGAGCCAAAACTCATGTAGACTATTATCCCTTATCCTACTAGGGTTTTTTCAACTTTGTTATCTGTGAGCCCCAAATAACAGATACATCTTGCAACATTTCTAAGTCTAGAACACAGCTGAGCATCTGTAATGTATGCTGTAAGCATATAGAAAATGTGGTATATTTATTTCATATAATGGAATATTATTTAGCAATAAAAAGGAATGCATGCAAGCCATAATATGGATGAACTGCAAGATTATATATTGTGATTCCATTTAATGAGATGTCCAGAAATACAAATTTATACAGATGGAAAGCAGGTTAAGTGGCTGCCTAGGCTTGGAGGTAGAAGGGGGGACTGACTGCATACAAACTTGTAATATTTGTGGTGATGAAATATTCTATCAGTGGATTTGGTAATAGTTGCACAATTGTATAAATTTACTAATATTCACTGAACTGCACACTTAAAATGGGTAAATGTTATCATATGCAAATTGCATCTCAATAAAACTGTTAACAAGTTGTCATTTGATGTGGGAACAAATAACCTTAGGAACTAATGTGGGTATCATTTTATTTTTAGCAACTACATAAACACTAATAATATGACAATCTTGAGTTATCAAGAACTGGCTCAATTATTTGTTTAAATGCCCTAATTTGGTTTAAAATACGTTTTGAAAAATAGCCTATCCAAAAAGTTACATTCCCTTACAGGGAAGAGGAATCCTTAGTTCTGAGTTTATTCTACAGCTAGCCTGGCTTAAGACTGGGCCTTTAACCCTGGTTATCATTTTACAAATTCATCAATTTTATTAGAAAAACAAAATTTACAGAGTTCACACTGGTAGATCATAGGCATGGTATTATGTTTTTTAAAAAAATTTAAGTTTCATTTATTTGAGAGGGAGGGCAAGACAGAATGCGTGTGTGCACACACGATAGTGGGGGGGGTGTGGGGAGACACACAGGGTCCCAGATGAGCACAGAGCCTGGCAGGGGAGAGTGGGCAGAGTGTAGGGGTGGTGGTGGTGGTGGTGGCTTGATCTCAGGATCCTGAAATCATAACCTCAGCAGAAATCAAGGGTCAGTGGCTTAACCAACTGAGCCACCTAGATGCCCTACAGTATTATCTTTCTACCATGGAGAGCATTATTTCAAATCTGTTAAAAGGAATATGTTATAAAATCCTTAGAAGGATCAGTATGAACTTATACTCCTGTTATACAAGCAATGTATAATATTCAGTGAATCCTCCTAAGGTCCCAAAGGGCAGAAACATTATTATTTAAATGTTATTTACATCTAGCAACTTAGTATTTGCATAGAAAAGCTTCTTAAATGTGGTTACATGAATGATGGTAATTGTTCTGCTGGTTAACGCTACTAATACATCCATTTAGGGACATTTTGTGGAGGAAGCATGGCAAACAGAACATTAAATAAGGAGTTAGGAAATACAGGACAAACATTTTTTAGTATGTAGCTGTGAAATTTCACAGAGCTTCATGCTCTCATCAATAAAAGAAGTTGTGCTAAATTCTAAGGCCCTCTCGGTATTAAAATGGATGAGTCAATGTTTCTTAGAGTTAATAACAGCAGCAAGAAATTTATGGAATGCCTGTTTCGTTCCAGGTATTCTAAGCATTTAGATGTTTATATGAGTTCTATGCATTGACTCATAATCCTTACAGCAGCTATATAAGGTAAGTACTTATAAATGAGGTATAATGAAGAAGCTGGCAGCACGCATCAATGAAACTGGTCAAGGCCTCAAAGTTGTCAGTGGCAGTATCAGGATTTATATCCAATCAGTCTGGTCTAGCACTATGCTGCTAAAAAGTATACTACGTCACATCTACAAGAGCTGACAAGAGAGCTAATTGCTAATATTCTTTGACAGACAGTATATATAAGTGATAATTCTAGTGTTTCCTGCAAAAAATACAAATAATGATACCTAATATTCATGGAGCATTTGCTATGTCTAGGTACTGTTCTAATGCTTTATATAAATTATGTTGGGTAATTTTTACAACCTTATGAGATAAATACTGTAAGGTAAGATTTAAAGAGATTAAGTCTCAAGAGCCAGAGTTTGAACCCAGGAAGCCTGACTGTAAAGCCTAAAATCTTTAAATACTAATATTGTATTGGGTTGTAGGTCTTAGTCTAAAAGATTGTACATTCCCAGAGAAAATAATTAGGTGACTCAAAGCTGGGGCCAGAAGACTCTCAGCATCAGGAAAATGAGGCCAGGAAAGCAGGCCTTCTTCTGAGCTCTGAATCATACGGCAGGACCTAGGGCTGTCAGTAGACAAGATCCCTTCCTGCTACCCCAGAACAAAAAGGGAGGGATATAAGGGGAGAACAGATTTGAGAAACCTGCTATAGAACCTACACAGAAGCTTATACTCTACTAGATTCTAGCTATTTCTACTCTTTCTTCCCCCTAATTATCTCTTCCCTGCCACAGCCTACAGCAGTCACCACACATATGATATGTTCCCCCCCAAAATCAATATTTAGCAGAGGCAAACCAGGTATATAATCCTATATTTAACTTGGTACAGACTTAGAAACAGTAAGTCATCTATCTCTCCTAGGATCTGTATATCCTAGCCGTTTCTATTACATAGTTTATTCTCTGATCTAGCCCATTTCTTCGCAGGCCAGGAATAATTATTAGTAATGCGTGTAGGTGGAAACAAGTTCCAGACCTGTGTGTCAGGCTGATTTAAGGGTGGGCATGCCTGTGTACATATGCATGTGTACACACACACACACACACACACACCCTGTACTGACTAGTTTCACTTTAAACTCCTGACTGTAAATTTCAGGTAGGTCTTCACTTTGGCCCAACAATGCTATTACATTTCCCTTGTCACTTCCTCTCCTACTCTTGGAAGTAATTATTTCAAACCTTTCTCTCTTTACTCTTCCAATACTCTCTGCTCAACCCCATCTCACTTTCAGCTTATGACTTTGCATCTTATAATATCATATCCCCCACATTTACATTGTTTAATCTACCAACACACCCTAAACTTTTTCTTCTCTTTTTGTTATAATGTATAAGCTGTATTAACTAAGACCAAACCTTCCATTTATACACTGGGTTATATCTTCTCTTTGCTACTCTTGAAAGAAGCCAAAGACAAAACACAGTAACTTCAAAAAATACCCAATAATGAGTTATGGAATGTAAATAGACAAAATCCAACAATTTAAAAATTGCTAGAGGAAGATCCTTCCTGAATAAGGGCATATAGTCAGTGTAAAAAGGTCTTGAAGAAAAGCAATTGTGTGATCAATGGATTTGTGAACAGAATTAGCTGTTCATTTTCGAAGAATAATATCTTTACTTGAATGAATATTAACAAACTATCATTATTTGGACTTAGGTATTTTGCAGGCATTTATTCTATAATGAATTTATTCTATAATAAATTCTAGAATTTATTATATTGCTGTCAATGATAAAAATTTGTGCTTTCAAATGAAAATTAGAATTTTTGAAAACAGTATCCATTACTGTGAATATGATATCTCAACACTTAAAAGCTTTTCAGGTGAGACTGGTGATTATATAAATGACTATGATTTTTTGATAGCATGTAACAGTATGTATCAACCTTTGGAAGATCTATTTAACTCAGTACACCAATATTTTCTAAATGACAAATACATAATGTCAAAAAATCATGGTAAGTAGAGCAGACCTATTAAAAAATTTAAAAGACAGTGGATTTTAATGGAACAGAGAATGAAAAGTTCATTCCTACATTTCAGATTCCAAACTGCAGCCAAACTTTAAGAAACCACCACTTGTCAAGTTCTGGTATATTATCAAAGAAGAATATCCACAGTTGTCTGAAAAGACTATTAAAGAGCTCATGTACTTTGAACTAAAAATCTGTTTTTCTGCATATACTCATACACTTCATTCTCTATAGACTTCATTTTTATATGCTGCAAGAAGCAAATGTAAGAATCCTGCTCTCTTTTGTTAAGTTAGATACTAGAAATCTACAAAATTATAAAAACCCCAGACTTCTTACCAATTTGTTTTTAAAAATCTTTGTTTGAAAAAATATGTTGTTTACTGTGGTATATATATACACACAATGGAATACTATGCAGCCATCAAAAGAAATGAAATCTTGCCATTTGTGATGACGTGGATGGAACTAGAGGGTACTATGCTTATCGGAGAAAAACAACTATCATATGATCTCCCTGATATGAGGAAGTGGAGATGCAACATGGGGGGGTTTGGGGGGTAGGAAAAGAATAAATGAAACAAGATGGGATCGGGAGGGAGACAAACCATAAGAGACTCTTAATGTCACAAAACAAACTGAGGGAGGCCGGGGGTTGGGGGGTAGGGAGAGGGTGGTGGGGTTATGGACATTGGGGAAGGTATGTGCTATGGTGAGTGCTGTGAAGTGTGTAAACCTGGTGATTCACAGACCTATACACCTGGGGCTAAATATACACTCTATGTTTAAAAAAAAATAAAAGATATGTTGTTTATGCAAAGGTAATAGGTCTGACTGCTAAAAGAAATTTAAGATATTAGTCATTTTAAATAAATATAATCCACATCAACACAAGCTCTTTGGTATCCTCAGTAACTTTAAAAAGGGTACAGAAGTTGTGACAATGCAAAAACAAGAACTGTTGCCCTAGAAAAAGCCTGTACAGGTCCAGAAAGAAAATGTACACCCAGATATACCTTATACAATATACCAGATAAACTCCATGTGAATTACGGAAAAGGACTTAAAACTATTATAGTTAATAAATTTCACTGTCTAGGGATGCCTGGGTGGCTCAGGGGGTTAAGCCGCTGCCTTCGGCTTGGGTCATGATCCCAGGGTCCTGAGATCGAGCCCCGCATCGGGCTCTCTGCTCAGCAGGGAGCCTGCTTCCTTCTCTCTCTCTCTGCCTGCCTCTCTGCCTACTTGTAATCTCTGTCTGTCAAATAAATAAATAAAATCTTAGCTGACTTTTGTGAAAATTGACAGGCTGATACTAAAATTCACATGGAGGGGCGCCTGGGTGGCTCAGTGGGTTAAAGCCTCTGCCTTTGGCTCAGGTCATGATCTCAGGGTCCTGGGATGGAGCCTGGAATGCATCAGGCTCTCCTCGGCAGGGAGCATGCTTCCCCCCTGGCCCCTGCCTGTCTCTCTGCCTACTTGTGATCTCTCTCTGTCAAATAAATAAATAAAATCTTTAAAAAAAAATAAAATTCACATGGAGTTGCTAGAAACCCCAAATAGCCAAAACAATCATAAAAAAAAAGAAAAAAGCTGGACTTGTATGTCTGGATTTTAAAGCTTACTACAAAGGAATGATAATCAATAAGGTGTGGTGCTGGCATAAGGACATACATACAGATAAAGGGAATAGAATTAAAAGTCCAAAAATAAACTAAGATACCTATGGGCAACTGGTTTTTGACAACATGCCAAGCCCATTTGATGGGGAAAGAACAGGTTTCCCAACAAATGGTGCTGGGACAACCGGATAGCCACAAGAAAAAGAAACAGTACTTCCATACTTCATATCCTATCTAAAAATTAGCTCACATGGATCAAAGACCTAAATAAAAGAGCTTAAACTGGAAAACCTAGGGGTAAGCCTTCACAACCTTGAATCTGGCAAAGGATTCTTAGATGTGACACCAGAAGAAAAAGCAACAAATGTAAATAAATTGTACTTCATTGAAATTAAAAACTTTTGTTCTTCAAGGGACAGCATCAGGAAACTGAAAAGACAACCCACAGAATAAGAGAAAATATTTGCAAATCATGTATCTGATAAAGGACTTGAGGACATATAACCCAATTTAAAAAATGGGCAAAGGATGGCCCACCAAAAACGGCCACGATTCCATTCATATGAAATGTCCAGAACACGGAAATACAGAGAAAGTAAATTAGAGCTGGGGATAAAGAGGAAGGGAGGGGCTTTAGGGAGGGGGCTGATAACCAAAAGGTATGGGGTTTCTTTTCAAGATTAAAAAAATTTTTTTTTTCTTTTTAGTAACATGTATTATTTGTCTCAGGGGTACAGGTCTGTGAAAAAAAATGTTCTAAAATTAACTGTGGTGATGGCTGCACATACCTGAATATATAGAAATACACTGTACACTTTAATGGGTAAAATTGTATGGTATGTGAACACTGTTGAAAAAAAGTCAATCATACTTTCATTTTTCTTCTGTTGTTTTTCAAATTAGTGTACAGTGAGTTTATCTACAGAAAGTTTTATATTTAATTGATTTATATACCAACCAGTCTTTCTCCTTGTGATTTCTGGATTTGATATCAGCTATTTTTCTTGCTCCATTATTAACTGATATCACCCTGTCATATTTTATGTTTTCTAGAAAATGGAATAGAGATGTTACTTCACTCTTTGGTTTGCCTCCAAGTTCTTCTCACTTCACTTCTATCCTCATGCTGCCTGTGTTACCACCTTTTCCTCAGCAGACCTCATTTCCACCCTCACACACAAAAAATGGGAGCCTCAAATTCCTTCTTACAACCTACCCCACTCCCCAAAACTTACCAGAAGTATACCATCCAGAGCTCTTAGCCAGGCTAAATTCTCTCTCCACACTTAATTTGAATTCCATCCTTTTCTGCCTTCTTGGCTGCTTGCTTAATCGTCCCTTCTCTTCAATCTCTTCAACTTCTCCCTCTACCTATCTCCCAAGCATATCAAGTTTATCCCTTAAAGAGTCTGCCCCACAAAATTCTGTTGTGTCCCTCCATTATTTCTTGCCTTCCTTTTGGAGGGAAACTTTTCGAAAGTACAATGCACACTCAGTATTTGTTTTCCAAGCTCATTGCCAGCTCTCAGTTTCAAACACTCATCATTTTTCACCCAGGATACTGCAGACTGACTTCCCACCAAAGTCATTGTCTATATTCGGGATTTTTAATTTGGTATCCATAATTGGATTGCAAGGGACCACAAATCTGAAATTTTATGTATGTCAGCACTTTTTTGGGAATGGTTTTTATAAGACTTGAAGAACCTCAAGAACCTCAATGGGTAACCTCAAATGTTACCCATTTTTCTCAAGGAAGGCAGAATGACTTTTTAAAATGCAAATGTGATCATGTCACTGGCTTGTCTTTCAGTATTTCCCCATCACCTTGAAGATAAAACCGGAACTCTCATGGCATGCAAGGGCTCCTTCCAGATGTGGCTCTTACCTCTTTAGTATAATCTTCCATCACTATCCCTAAGTCCTCCCCCTACACAATTAGCATCCAGTCACAGCCTACCAGGTGTGCTACCTCAGACTCACACTCAGGGCCTTTTAGCATGCTTCTTCCCCATATGAAATCACCCATTTACACCTCTCTGAACTGGTCCTCCAAAACTCACGGATTTCAAAAGGAAATAATTTTCTGTTCTGTTCTTTTTTTTTTTTTTTAAAGATTTTATTTATTTGACAGATCACAAGTAGGCAGCGAGGCAGGCAGAGAGAGAGAAGGAAGCAGGCTCCCTGCTGAGCAGAGAGCCCGATGTGGGGCCCGATCCCAGGACCCTGGGATCATGACCTGAGCCGAAGGCAGAGGCTTTAACCCACTGAGCCACTCAGGCGCCCCTCTGTTCTTTTCTTAAGTGTCCCTTTTATTTGCATCTATGGCATCCTGTGTATATCTCTACAGTAATTTTTATCACAATTATAATTATTAACTTATTATAATTATTAATTTATCTTTCTTCCCTACAAAATTATAAACCCCTTTAAAGTAAGGATATCCAGGGACACCTGGGTGGCTCAGTGGGTTAGGCCTCTGCTTTCGGCTCAGGTCATGATCTCAGCGTCCTGGGATCGAGCCCGCATCAGGCTCTCTGCTCAACGGGGAGCCTGCTTGCCCCTCTTTCTCTGCCTACTTGTGATCTCTCTTTCTGTCAAATAGATAAATAAAATCTTAAAAAAAAAAATAAAGTAAGGATATCCATTTCCTATTACCGTGTCTTACATATTTCCTGAGTAAATCATACCTCATTCTCTTCTCAAACCCTGCAAACATTCTAAATTCAATATTTTAACTAGTCTATGATTGCCAGATTTAACAATCTTTTTATTCCTTATCTAACTTAGACTTTCTAATCCTTATCAGTAACACCTGACATAGTCTATCATATCCTCTTTCTTGAAATATTCTCTTCATTTGCCGTCCTAGATTCTGTTATTTGGTTCTTTTCTTACCTCACCAGCTGCTCCCTGAGTATCCTCTTTACCCTGACCTTTAAATGTTGGGAGTGCCTCAGCAGTTAGTCCTCAAACTCTTGTTTATACTCACTATCTAGAGGACTTGTCAGTTTCATGATTTCAAGTCTATTTGCTCATAACTCTCAAATTTGTATCTGGTTACACATGTGAGTTCGCTTTATGAAATTTAACAAGCTAAACACTTATGATCTGTGTACTCTTTCATTCATGTTTTATAGTTCAATAAGAGGTTAAAAGAAGAGAAAAAAGCAAAAAAGAGAGTAATGACTAGAATAATGTATAGAATTGTTGAATCACCATATTGTACACCTGAAACTAATTAACACTCTATGTTGATTATACTTCAATATAAGAAAAAAGAAGGAGAAAAAAAATGGTGATGAACTCTTTAATATGAGTCTCATAACCTACCTCAAAGCAAACTTTTCTCATAGTCTTCCTTTTCTGAGAAGAGTAAAACCCATTCTTCTAGGGCTCAGGCCAAAAACCTCAGAGAGCTCCTTCCACTCTTTCCTTAATTCCAGGAAAACCACCTGCAAATTCTGTCAGCTCCCTCTTTAAACATCCCAAATATGAATATTTTCCACATCTCCCACTCTGATATGATGTCTCAACTGCAATACCCTCCCTCATTGGTGTCTGCTTAAACAGTGGTCCTTGTAACTATAGATCACATAATTTCCTCTTGCTTCCCAACCCACTAATTCAAATTTAAAGTCCTTTCAGTGGTCTCCCAGGTACCACATGATCTGGTCCCAGCCATCTCTCTGACCTCAACCTCTGCCCTTCTTTCCTTTGTTTCACTCCACTCGGTCACCTTGGCTTCTTCTTAGTTCCTTAAACACACCACATGACATTGTATTTCAAGGCCTTTGCACTTGCTGCCCCTCTCTCGAAATATTCACATGGCTTAGTTCCTTAATTTATTCAGATCGCAAATGTCATCACCATCAGAGAGGCCTTTCCTTTAGCTCTTTTAAAAACAGCAACACTACCGTTTCCTTATGTCTATCCAGGCCTTAATTCTCTTCACAGCACGACCACCTGACATTTTATGTATTTGGTTATGGTCTTTCTCCCCTGGTCAGAATTCAAGCTTCATGAGAGCAGGGACCTCACCTGTTTTCTTCACCAGAATTGCCGGTATCTACAACAACCGTGGAAGGTGCTCAAAAGTATTAGGGAATGAATGTGGAATGAACTTAATACTGCCGGCTTGCTATTTCTGAAATTCAACTTTCCCTGGCCCGCCTTTTCATCTCTCAGTCTGAGTTGACCTCTTTCCTTCCGCTCTTTCACTGCCTCTTAAACAGGGGCTGCAATCAGTACAAAGATTTTACAAACGTATATTAACACAAGGAGTACCTTAAACTTCAAAATAATAAAGAATCAGTTTTTTTTTTTTAAAGAACCAGTTTCTAATGGAAAAAAACAAACAAACAAACCCAAACCCTAGATCTCTGCAGAGTCACTTCACAATGGGTTTGTAAATGCGTTCCTGATGAAAGTAAGCTGTGCTGGCTCCCAAGAAGGGATCCGGCCAGGGCGTCCAGGTACCGCTGGAAGATAAACTGCGTAGGGGACTACGTGAAAGGACCACAGGGACTCCTGAAGTGCGGGCGTCTGCGGGATTCTCACAGGTAACACCCGGCAGTAACAGTAACGTATACGGAGAGCGCTCCGTGTAGGTATCTGTGCCCCGGTACCTGCATCATCTCACTAAACGTCACCGCTTCCGGGGAGGGGCACCACGGTCGTCTCACGGGACAGAGGAGGACAGAGCCTAGAGATGGCAGGGCCGACGCAGTCACTAGGCCGACCACCTCCAACAGCGTGCCGCACTCGCGCCTCGCGCACACACGGCCTCCCGGGCCCTCCCGACACGGCGAGACCCACGCCCAACGCGCTGGCAGTGACCCGCTAGCGGCCACCCTCGGCCCGCTCTCCGCCCGGGGCGCTGGAACCGGGCTGTGCTCGGTCACCGCCCTGGCCAGTTCTCGGACTCAAGAACGCTGGCGTCCGCAGGACTTTCCACGGGAACGCTAGCTCCCGGGCTCAGAGTCTGGTGCCGGTTACAAGTCGTCCCACTCCCGAGCCCACGGCTCGGCCCCGCGCCCGCAGGCCCCAGGACAGTTTCAGGGCACTTAGGACCGGCTCCCGCCGCAGCCCCGGCCCCGCGGCCGGTGGAGCCGGAGCAGCCCGCGCCCCCTCCGGAGGGGAGGACGAGCAGCGGCGGGGGGGAGCCGCCCGCGCTCCCGCCTGAGGAAGGGCCCGGAGGAGAGGGAGGAGGGCCAGCCGTCCGCGCCCGCGACCGAGGCCAGGAGGACGAGGATGTGGAGGAGGAAGAAGGTGGGCCGCCCGCACCCCCGCCTGAGGAACGGGAGAAGGAGAACGAGGAGGTGAGTGACGGGCGCGCGCCCCCGCCTGAGGAAGGTCTGGAGGAGGAGGGAGGTGAGGAGCTCGCCCCGCCCCGCGTCCCTCCCCTCTCTCCCCGCTTCCCACCCTGGCCTCGGAGCGGACGCCCGGGTCCCCCAGTCGCTGCCGCCCCGCGCGCTTACCGGCCGTCCGGCTCAGGCCCGGGGGTGTCGGCCGAAGGTCCCCCGGCGCCGCCCGCGTTGAGCCCGGAGGCCCGGCGGCTTCGCCTCCGCGGCCGGGGCTGCTTCTGCGCCGCCAGCTCGGGCTCCATGGCGCGGACGGGGGCGCTGGGGGTGGGGCGGTGGCCGGGTGCCCGGCAGACCCGCTGGGACGGGCACCGCGCCGGACCACTTCTGCCCGCAGAGCAGATCCTGTCAGGAGGGCGCCGCCACCGCCGCCGCCATCTTCCGGGGTTTGAAAATGGCGGCCGTGCGGCGGCCAGCCAATCGGAAGACAGCGGGCAGTTGCTGGGAAACGTGAGGTCCCGCCCCGCGGGCGCGGAAGTGGAGGCCGGAAAGCAGTATAGCGGACCGCCTTGGGTTTAGTTTGTACCCGGTTTCCCAATCCCCAAGGCCGGGTTCCTACCTCACGGCTGATTAGGGCTTCCGCCACAGGCCAGGGCGAATTGGAAGCCTGAGTCTGCCCTAGTACTCGGGGGAGAAGAGAGATCGGAAGTGAAGACCTAAATTGAGATTTGGTGGTTGGCCACAGAGGAGCTAAATTACTCGTGTGAGGTAGATCCCCAGTTACCTCAGGGAACGGAAATGTGCTCTCGGAGCGTCTCTAGGAAACCACCAAAATCCGATCGTGCGTCGTCCTCGGGGAGAGCCCCTCGCGAGCAAAGGGAGTGAGGGTGCCTTTCAGCCAAGTCCGTGGAAGCCCCAGAACAGCACGACGTCACGTAAAGGACCTTCTCCAGCAAAAAAGACGATCGTTACGTAGCACGTTCTTTGATTTTAAATGTCACTTTCTGTGTGTCAGAGGCTAACCAGTAACTTCTTCGACACCATGATCCCATTTCTGGGAATCCATCCCAAGGGGTAAAACTGTATAGACCTCGAGCGGTGGCAGGATGGGCCACCCCGGAAGACGGGCCACCCCGGAAGACGAGCCACCCCGGAAGACCGGCCACCCCGGAAGACGGGCCATCCCGGAAGACGGGCCACCCCTGAAGACCGGCCACCCCGGAAGACGGACCATCCCGGAAGACGGGCCATCCCGGAAGACGGGCCACCCCGGAAGACCGGACCATCCCGGAAGACGGGCCACCCCAGAAGACGGGCCATCCCGGAAGACCGGCCACCCCGGAAGACGGGCCACCCCTGAAGACCGGCCACCCCGGAAGACCGGCCACCCCGGAAGACGGGCCACCCCGGAAGACGGGCCATCCCAGAAGACGGGCCACCCCCGAAGACCGGCCACCCCGGAAGACCGGCCACCCCGGAAGACGGCGCGAGGGTTGTTTTGAGCTGTGGGCACGTGAAAACTCCAGGCGCAGAAGGGGCGTTCTGACTCCCCCTTTCTTCTCGAGAGCTGCGGATGAAACTTGCGTGCGGAAAGCTGCCCTCCCTGTACCCCGAAGAAAGAAACACTCTTATCGACAGAGACTAGGGGGACAGGAGGAAGCCCAAGGAGGCAGACTTCTGTAGGAACAACACGTTTTAAAAAAACCCTTGCCTTCTTTTGGTCTCCTTATATATTTCCGTAAATTTTTCCGCAGTTGCCTCTCTTCCTCTGACCTAGGATGAAAACACTAAGATTTCTCCAGTTCTTTGGGTCTTCATTTTCCTATCGGGGCTCCCGTGTACCAGTGAAAATGTTTGCTTTTCCCCTGTTAATCTGCATTCTGTCATTTTAACTCTCATGCCTACCCGGATGCCCTGAGAGGACGGAAGTGAAATTTTGTTGCCCCTAGACATCAAGATATTAATGATTAATGGCACTGATGATTATAATATCAGAAAAAGTAAAGACAATCTAAATAAAAATGGTAGGGGAATGGTTAGTTGTAGTTGATCCACTGGGAAGAATATTGTCAGCCAATAAAAAATAACTATAAAGTGTATAATAGGATAGGTACTGTAATTTTGCAATAAAAACATGGAATATAGAGGTATATTCAGTATATTCTGAGTTATGAATTGTAAGAGATTTAAAAGAGGAAGAAGATGCAATCAATGTATTAAAATTTCACTAAGTAGATTATAGTCTGAAATTTTTTTTACTTGTATTTCATAATTTTCTAATCATGAGATGCTGAACTTGAATTGCATTTATAACATAAGGAAAATTCTTGTGTTACAAGAATCATGTTGAGATATGCTACCTCATCCCACCCTCCCCCAGAAATTAAAGAAGAAAGTACTGCTTTGCAGCAGTTAGAGTAAAACATACAAAAATGCTGTCTAGGGGCACCCGGGTGTCTCAGTCGTTAAGCATCTGCCTTCATCTCAGGTCATGATCCCAGGATCCTGGGATCGAGCCCTGCATCCAGCTCTCTGCTCAGTAGGAAGCCTGCTTGTGTTCTCTCTCTCGCTGTGTCTCTCTCTGTCAAAAAAAATCTAAAAAAAAAAAAAAAGAAATGCTGTCTAAGGAGCTTTCTTTTTTCCCCCAAGTTTATTTATTTAAGAAATCTCTGTACCCAAGTACCCAAGGGGGGTTTGAACTCAATACCCTGAGATCAAGAGTCACATGCTCCTTCCACTGAGCCAGCCAGGCTCCCCTAAGGGGCAGGTTTCCACCCAAACATAGATTTACAAATATTCTTTTGGGTGTCTTTCTCAAAGATTATTTCAACAGCTAGTAGACTGGTATAAATTAGTATACAAACCAATACTTCTAAAACCTAGTCAAACTCTCTTTTTGTAAAACTACTTAACAAGTGGTACCTGTCATGCTTGTTTTAGCAACCAGTAAGGTCATACAGTATGTACCAGCTGTATGTAAGTGGGGTCATAGAGGGAGAATGTTGGGAATGCACAGTGTCTTTTATTTGGCCTTCCAGCAGTCTGCCTGACCTCTCTGCACCATGGATACTTCAGTTCTTTCCCCAAGCCCTCAGACGCATGTTTTGCAGAAAAATCAGAATGAAAAGACTTTTAAAGATATCAAAGCCATGTTGTCTTAAACCGCCAATGGGAAGGTTACTCTGATGGTAAATGTATTTGATGGAGAAACTGTCCAGTCATCTTATCTGACCAGCAAAAGAGTATTGCCAGGCACAAGAGGACAGACTATTTGAAATCAGGTTTGTGGTTTCTTCCAATCTATCATGCGTGTTTGTGTGTAGGGGAAGGGAAAGCTGGCCATTGTTTTGTACCTGTCTATCATCTACTTAGGATCTTGGTTTGCTTTTGGATATTTCAAGGAGAAAAACAGTTAAATTGGAAACTGGAATGACAGCTGGGGGGTTTAAGAGGAATGGAACTTGGGAAGAAAAATGTGTGACCAGGAGAAGTACAATTAATTAGAAGTAGATTGAGGCGAATTGCTTTTATGCTTAGACTGTCTGGGGAGGAGGCCACTGAAGTTTCAAAGTACTGAATTCTGTTAGTTGTGGGGGAGGAGGGAGGAGAGGGAGGGAGGTGGGGAGGTGGGCACAGTCGAGGTGGGAATGACAATGGAAAGTGATTCTGGCTGTAGCAGCCAGGGCTGCCGACAGAGAATTAGCAAAGATATCTTCAGAAATGTCAGAATATCAGAAAGAATTATTTCTCAGAGCTGAAGAATTTCTTGCTTACAAGGTTACTTTTTCTCGATCACTGAGCCAGTGAGTTGACTGGCCTATATTGAAAAATAGTTAAGAGTTGAACTTTGTAAAGAAGGGAAATCCTAACCATACACCCCACACTTTCATACTTGCAAGTTTTTTTTTTCATTCTCTTTCAAAGACCTGACAGCTAACCCATGTGTCCTTGAGGGTTCTACCAGAGAAATAGAGCTAGTAACAAATATTTATATATGTCTATATTTATATAAAAGTAGAGGTTTATGTAGAAGAGAGATTTATATATATATATGAGGTATGAAGTAGTATGATATATATATGTATGTATATATATATATATATATATGGAAGTGTATTTCATGGAATGGTTTATGTGATGTGGGCTCTATAAAATCTGAAGTCAGTAGGATAGACTGGAAGGCTGGCAACTCTTGGGTAGGAGCTGAAGCTGATGCTGCTGCTTTGCTTCTAAGGCCTTTCAACTGATTAGATGAGGCCCACCCACGCTATCAAGGTTATATTTACTTAAAGTCAACTGATTGTCTGTGTTAACTATATTTCCAAAATGCCTTCTCAGTTACAGATTAGTGTTTGGTTGAATAACTAAGCACATGGGCTAGCCGAGTTGATAAATGAAACTAACCATCACAACAGAAAACTTCTCCAGACTTGAAATTCCAATTATTATTACTTTAGGGAACTTTATCCCTTTAGGATTTAGTGTTTCAAGGAAGAAAGAAATTACTAAAAGAAAAGAAATTAATACTAAGATGCATTTCTTAGGTTATATTTCAAAAGAGACTTTTCTAATTCTGTTCTAATTCCTTTGCAAATCTAAGTAATCATAGCTCTAAGTGAGGTTGAGAATTAAAAAAAGAATAATGAAACATATTAAATGTGTCAGTGGACCAGAAATGAGATACTTAAATCTTCTGATTTTCCCTTATCGTGTGTCAAACTAAAAATAATCAGGGGCCAATGGGAGAAATTTGACACAGCAACAAAATAAACATGATTCTGATTTTATAAAATGAAACCGGCTTATTATTTGCCTTTATTATATGGGACTACCAGAACCCTAAAAATTTGGGGGATTATTGGCAGATAGAGACAGATGGGACTGACTTTATGAAGATCAAATTTTTGACAAGTAGAACTCATAAATTCAGGAGAAAACTGCTAGAGAACACATGATTAAAGGAGCTCCCCATGCAGAATCAAGATACAAGATGCAGAAGGAGTTTTAATGATTTGGAGCCATTAAATTGGAATGTACATTTGGAGCAGGTGAGTCGATTAGCCTCTTCCCCCTCCTCTGCTTGCGAAGTATACTTGCGTGTTGGCTAAAGCAGTGAATGGGGACCCAGAGCTGGAGATATGGAGCAGTGCTTCAGGAGTATTCCAGGGAAGATGGGGAACACAAATGCAGAAGACAGATAGAAGCCACTCCAGCAGTACATTCCAACCTTCCCCCTTTATCACCAGAAACAGGCTGTAGAAAATAGCACACACAAGCAGGCAAACAGAGGTCCAAGACAAAACAGGATAAAAGATAAAACCATGATGGTTAAAAGATTTAAGGAAAACCTTCACAATGAGAGGGACACCAAAATCCTAAAGGGGAAAGAATTAGAACACAAGGAAAGAAACAGAAGACTTCACAAACACAAACAGAAGACTTCAAAGGGAGAGGTGAGATGCCAATTCATCCATGAAAAGAAAATACACTAGAATTCTGGTCATTTAAAATAAAAATAAATGGGGTACCTGGGTGGCTTAGTCAGTTGAGCGTCTGCTTTCGGCTCAGGTCATGATTCCAGGGTCCTGGGATCAAGCCCACATAGGGTCTGTGGGAGTCTGCTTCTCCCTCTCCCTCTGCCCCTCCACCTGCTTGTGTGCTCTCTCTCTCAAATAAATAAATAAAATCTTTAAAAATATTCTATAAAATAGAATAAAACTAAACCAAAAAACGCATCAGTAGCAGAATCAACACAGATGAAAAGCAAATCAGCCGGCCAAAAGTTCTAGCTGAGGAATTTTCCAAGAATACAATGCAAAGACCCAGGGAAAGGAAAGTATGAAAGAAGAATATAGAGTCAAAAGGGCAACACTGAAAGTTTCAACTTATATCTAACGAGTTCAGGAGAGAGAACAGGCAATATGGAGAGGAGAAAATAACCAAATTAAAAAGCCCAGGCCCAAGAAAGAGTAAGACCTGAGTATTAGAAGTATCCTCCAAGTATGGAGCGAGGTGATTTTAAAAAGATTACATAGGACCACATCATGGTAATTTTCATGTTCAAAGAAATAAAGAGAAAAGTGATAAATGTTCTCAAAGAAAGTCTATAAGGAACAAAGAGTCAGAGCAGTGTAATATTTTTTAATGGAAAGAAGGACTAATGGCCAGTATCTTCAGAGTTTTAAGGACATATGGTTTGGAACCTAAAATCCCATATTCAAACACATTGTTATTATTTAAGGGTGATGAAAAAGTGAACACATTTTTGGATCTGCAGGAACCTAAAAAAAGTACCATCCACATGATTGAAAGAATTACTTGATGTATAATCCAGCAACATGACTAATAAATCCAATGAGAAAGAATTAAGTGGGTTACAGGAAGCAGTAGTATATAAAGAAGCCAGTACAATTTATACCTATGCCTAAATAATTTTTAATGACTAGTATAAAAAAATTATTTTAGTGACACCAAAATTCCAGATAATATCAATTTTGGAAGCAAGGGATGTGAGGATGGCATAAAAGGGGAAGGTTGAGGGGTGCCTGGCTGGCTCAGTCAGTGGAGCATACTACTCTTGATTTCAGGATTATAAATTCAAGCCCCACATTGGGTTTAGGGATTACTTAAAATCTTAAAAAAATTTTTTACCAAGGGGGAAGACTGAAAATGTGTGTGTGTGTGTGTGCGCACATGTGTGTGCATTTTGGTGGGTAATAGATTTCTAAAAAACTAAAATTAATAAGATAATAATATATAAATTATAAAAATTTGAGAGTAACAGAAATACTAGAAAATGGCTACAACTTACAAACCACTAGAAAAAAATTGTGGTGTGCAAAGGAAATTCAGTCTATCAAATTGGAGGAAAGTAAGAGAAGAAAAAAAGCCTAGTCAGTGGAAAGTGTAAAGTAAGGCAAGAATATACTCAGGCATATTGTTAATCACAAGCAATGTGAACACACTACATTTTCCCACCGAGAGACAGAGACTCTAACTATCCTTACAAGAGACACATCCACAACAAGTTTAAAAATAAGCAATTGGAGTTCTAGCTTCCGTAATATGATGGGATAAGTTAGCTGGACCCTTTTGACCACTAAGTGAAACTAAAAATGCCAACTAACACACAAAAGAATGTATAAAAAGTGCTGATGAATAAGATAGTAGAGCATTTCAAGCCCAGTTCCTGAGGAAATGAGAGAGATACATGGAGGCCAGAAACTCCTTGTGTTAAAGGTGCTTGTCAAACAGGGAAGCATCAGTTTTCATGGACTCACTGGGCCCAAGGGAGAGGAATCAATGCCCAACCCAAGATAGTTTCATAGGAGATCCTCCTCCATAAAGTTGAGCTCCCCAAATACTTATAGAATAAGTGTAAGGCCACTCGACACCCAAGAGATGACAAGGTTTTTCCTCTGGCGTTAAGCAGAGCAGGACACTGGGAGGGATTGCCTCTCAGAAGTTATAACCACAAGATGGCCCTAGACCAAAAGGAAACCTAAAATCACTTCACTTGGATAGTCTGAAAAATAAAACTTCAGTGAATCAATTTAAACAGATAATCCCCTAAATGACTTGCAGAAGTAAACGCAAATTGTCTCTGGAGAAACATGTTCATTCCAGACCTCAAAGACTTCCTTTAAATAAGTTTTCAAAGAAAACCAGAAGCACACAGTCAAAAACAAGTACATAAGGGGGCGGCGGGGGGGGGGGGGGGG
>RCUC01107110.1:0-27999 GCA_003697995.1 Taxidea taxus jeffersonii
ATACCCAGTAGTGCAATTGCTGGGTCATAAGGTAGCTCTATTTTCAACTTTTTGAGGAACCTCCATGCTGTTTTCCAGAGTGGTTGCACCAGCTTGCATTCCCACCAACAGTGTAGGAGGGTTCCCCTTTCTCTGCATCCTTGCCAGCACCTGTCATTTCCTGATTTGTTAATTTTAGCCATTCTGACTGGTGTGAGGTGGTATCTCATTGTGGTTTTGATTTATATTTCCTTGATGCTGAGTGATGTGGAGCAATTTTTCATGTGTCTGTTGGCCATCTGGATGTCATCTTTGCAGAAATGTCTGTTCATGTCCTCTGCCCATTTCTTGATTGGATTATTTGTTCTTTGGGTGTTAAGTTTGCTAAGCTCTTTATAGATTTTGGATACTAGCCCTTTATATGATATGTCATTTGCAAATATCTTCTCCCATTTTTTCTGTTGTCATTTGGTTTTGTTAACTGTTTCCTTTTATGTGCAAAAGCTTTTGATCTTGATGAAGTCCCAATAGTTCATTTTTGCTCCTGCTTCCCTTGCCTTTGGCAATGTTCCTAGGAAGAAGTTGCTGTGGCTGAGGTCGAAGAGCTTGCAGCCTGTGTTCTCCTCAAGGATTTTGATAGATTCCTTTCTTACATTGAGGTCCTTCATCCATTTTTGAGTCTATTTTCGTGTGTTGTGTAAGGAAATGGTCCAATTTCATTTTTCTGTATGTGGCTGTCCCATTTTTCCCAACACCATTTGTTGAAGAAGCTGTCTTTTTTCCATTGGACATTCTTTCCTGCTTTGTCAAAGATTAGTTGACCATAGAGTTGAGGATCCATTTCTGGGCTCTCTATTCTGTTCCATTTATCT
Source organism: Taxidea taxus jeffersonii (assembly GCA_003697995.1). Taxonomy (NCBI): domain Eukaryota; kingdom Metazoa; phylum Chordata; class Mammalia; order Carnivora; family Mustelidae; genus Taxidea; species Taxidea taxus. The sequence continues at coordinate 852 of RCUC01107110.1, forward strand.
ATGTCTGTTATTGTGGCATTACCATATAGTCTTGATGATGACAGCTTTGTAATAGAGCTTGAAGTCTGGAATTGTGATGCCACCAACTTGGGCTTTCTTTTTCTTTTTTTTTTTTTTAAGATTTTATTTATTTATTTGTTACTGAGAGAGCGAGAGCGTGAGCACAGGCAGACAGAGTGGCAGGCAGAGGCAGAGGGAGAAGCAGGCTCCCTGCCGAGCAAGGAGCCCGATGTGGGACTCGATCCCAGGACGCGGGGATCATGACCTGAGCCAAAGGCAGCTGCTTAACCAACTGAGCCACCCAGGCGTCCCTGGGCTTTCTTTTTCAATATTCCTTTGGCTATTTGAGGTCTTTTCTGGTTCCACATAAATTTTAGGATTATTTGTTCCATTTCTTTGAAAAAAAATGGATGGGATTTTGATAGGGATTGCATTAAATGTGTAGATTGCTTTAGGTAGCATAGACATTTTCACAATATTTGTTCTTCCAATCCATGAGCATGGAACATTTTTCCATTTCTTTGTGTCTTGCTCAGTTTCTTTCATGAGTACTTTGTAGTTTTCTGAGTATAGATACTTTATCTCTTTGGTTAGGTGTATTCTTAGGTATCTGATGGTTTTGGGTGCAGTTGTAAATGGGATTGACTCTTTAATTTCTCTTTTTGCTATTTTTGATGGCTGAGCAATATTCCATTGTATATACAGACAACCATTCCTTATCCATTCATCAGTCAGTGGATATTTGGATATTTGGACTACTGGTTATAAAGCAGTTCAATTATAATCTTTTTTTGGAACCTTCATACTCTTTTCCACAGTGACCAAACCAATTTGCATTCCCAGCAACAATGTAAGAGGGTTCCCCTTTCCCTGAATCCTCACCAACATCTATTGTTTCCTCTGTTGCTCATTTTAGCCATTATGGCAGGTGTGAGGTGATATTTCCTTGTGGTTTTGATTTGTATTTCCTTGATGATGAGTGATGTTAAGCATCTTTTCATGTGTCTATTGGTCATCCAATGTAAGATATGAGATAAAGTTTACCAGTGTGTGCATGGAGATAGACAGATAGACAGAGTCTGGGAAAATTCCACTCTTCTTACATAAAGAAGGAATTTCATGTCTTATTCACTTTGGCTAATGCTGTGTGATGCTCGCATTTACTAAAACCACTATAGAGTTGGGAAGAGACAGCTCTGAGAACAACTTCTTACTAGACACACTTGTGGAGGCAAGGGAAATAAAAGCAAAATGAATTATTGGGATTTCATCAATATTAAAAGTTTCTTTACAGTGAGGGAAACATTCAACAAAACTAAAAGGCAGCCTATGGAATGAGAGAAGATATTTGCAAATGACATATTTGATAAAAGGTGGGCATCCAAAATTTATAAATATCTTACCAACCTGAGCACACTAAGAACAAATAATCCAGTTAAAATGGGCAGAAGAGATGAGTAGACATTTTTCTAAAGAGGATATCTGAATGGTCAACAGACACATGAAGAGATCCTCAACATCACTCATCATCAAGTCAATACAAATCAAAACCATGAGGAAATATGATCTCACACGTGTCAGAATGGCTAAAACTAGCAACAGAGGAAACAACAGGTGTTGGTGAGGATTCAGAGAAAGGGGAACCCTCTTACATTGTTGGTGGGAATGGGAATTGGTGTGGTGACTATGGAAAACAGTATGAAAGTTCCTCAAAAAGTTTATAATAGAACTACTTTATTACCCTTTAATTGTACTACTAGATATTTACCCAAAAGGATGCAAAAATATTGACTCGAAGGGGACATGCACCTGATGTTCACAACAGCATTATCAATGACACCAAAATTATGGAAAGAACCCAAATGACCATCAACTGACGAATGGTAAAGAAAAAGTGGTGTGTGTGTGTCACACATGTATATGCACACACACACACACACACATGCACACACATGGTAGAATATAACTCACCCATCAAAATGAATGAAAGTTTGCCAGCAATGTGGTCAGTAACGTGGATGGAGCTAGAGTGCATTATGCTAAGCAAAATAAGTCCATCAGAGAAAGACAAATACCATATGATTTCATTCATATGTAAAATTTATGAAAACAAAACAGATGAACATAAGGAAAAGAAACAAACCATAGGCAAACCATAAAAGAAACTATTGAGAGCAAACTCAGGGTTGCTGGAGAAGAGGTGGGCAGGGGATGGGTAAATGGGTGATGCATATTAAAGAGGACACTTGTGATGAGCACTGAGTTTTATATATAAGTGGTAAATCACTGAACTCTACTCCTGAAACTAATGTTACATTATATATTAACTGCTATTTAAATAAAACTTGAAACATTAAAAAAAACCCAATTCAGATTGCTTCAGATTTCACTTCAGGCTTGTGGAGCCCAGAATGAAGTGGTACACGAGTTGTACATGCGGAATAAAAGTAGTTGTCAAGCAAGACTCCTGTATCCAGTGAAAATATATTTTGGAAATGAATGGAAAATCGAGATATTCTCAGATGGAGCCAAATTAAGAGACTTTTTCACTAGCAGACCTGTGTTAAATAATGGCAAAGGGAATTCTTGAAACATAAAGGTACTGATGAAAAATGGAATCTTGGAAGAGCAGGAAGAATAAACATGTGGTGAATCGACTCTCCTCCTGAGATTTGTAATGTATGCTTGAAGATTGAAGAAAAAATTATAAAATTTTCTGATATCATTTTAAAAATATATGAAGGGAATGCCTGAGACAATTATTACTATGAGGGTGGAGGACAAATGGACCAATATGGAGATAAGTTCTTTATAGAATTTGGATAGCAGCCTTTAATCTGAAATGTCATTTGTAAATTTCTCTCATTCCATGGGTTGCCTCTTAGTTTTGTTGATTGTATCCTTTGCTGTGCAGTTTTTATCTTGAAGAAGTCCCAAAAGTTCATTTTTGGTCTTGTTTTCCTTGTCTTTGGAGATGTGTCATGAAAGAAGTTGCTGTGGCCAATGTCAAAGAGGTTACTGTCTATGTTATCCTCTAGGATTTTGATGGATTCCTGTTGGTGGGAATGCAAGCTGTTACAGCCACTTCGGAAAACAGTATGGAGGTTCATCAAAAAGTGAGTGAAATAAGTCAAACAGAAGGAGTCAATTATCATACGGTTTTGCTTACTTGTAGACCATAAGGAATAACATGGAGGACATGGGGAGACGGAAAGGAGAAGGGAGTTGGGGGAAATTGGAAGGGGAGATGAACCATGAGAGACTGTGAACTCTGAGGAACTAACTGGGGGTTTGGGGGGGGGTGGGGGGGTGGAAGGTTGGGTGAGCCTGGTGCTGGGTTTTATGGAGGGCACATATTGCATGGAGCACTGGGTGTGGTGTATAAACAATGAATACTGGAACATTGAAAAGAAATTAAAAAATAATTTTTTAAGTTAAAATAGAGCTACCTATGACCCAACAATTGCACTACTGGGTATTTACCCCAAAAATGCAGATATAGTGAAAAGAAGGGACACATGCACCAAAATGTTTATAGCAGCAATGTCCACAATAGCCAAACTGTGGTAGGAGCTGAGATGTCCTTCTACAGACGAATGAATAAAGAAGATGTAATTCATATATACAGTGCAATATTACTCAGGCACTAGAAAGTATGAATACCCACCACTTGCATTGACCTGGATGGAACCGGAGGAGATTATGCTGAGTGAAGTAAGTCAGAAAGAGAAATATAGTTTTCATATGGTTTCAGTCACATGTAGAACATAAGGAATAGCACAGAGAACATTAGGGGAAGAAAGGGAAAACTGAAGGGGGGGATCAGAGGGGGCAATGGACTATGAGAGACTATGGATTCTGGGAAACAATCTGAGGGTTTCAGAGGGGAGGTGGATGGAGGGAGGGGGTATTAGGGTGTTGGGTATTAAGGAGGGCATGTGTTGTAATGAAAACTGGGTGTTACATGTAAATAATGAATCACTGAATACTACATCAAAAACTAATGATGTACTGTATGGTGACTAATATAACACAATAAAAGAATTTAAAACTGAAATGCAAAAGTATATGTAGGTTGAAAGTGAAAGTATTAAAATGCATGCACACATTAATTAAAAGAAGGCAAGAATGGCTATATTAACTTTAGGTAAAGTATAAGTCAGAGGGAAGAAATGTACTAAGGACAGAAAAGGGTATTACATAATGACAACAGTGTCAGTCCTCTAAGAAAACATAGCAATCCTAACTGTGTATGCAACAAACAACAGAACTGAAAAATTAAATGAAACAAAACTGGTAGGAAATTGCAATATGACTATTTTGAAAATTGATAGAACTAAAAAGCAGAAAATTAGAAAGGATACAGAACTCAATGTCACCATCAACCAACAGAATCTAATTGACAATTATTTAAAAAAAATCTACTCACAACCAGCAACATACAGATTCTTTCATTCATCACAGATGGAACATTTACCAAGAGAGTGTAGACTGTCTAACAAACCTAAACAAATTTTAAAAATTGAAATCATACAAGGGTATGTTATCTGAGCACAAGGGGATCAAGCTAGAGATGATAGAAAGACAACTAGAATATCTCCAAACACTTACAAATTGAGAAACACATTTCTAAATGATGCATAGGTCAAAAAGAAAGTTTCAAGGGAAAAAAAAGTACACTGATCTGAATGGAAGTGAATGTGCAAAATTGCCAAATTTGCTGGATACGCTTAAAACAGGCTAAGATGGAAATTTATAGTGGTAAATGGGAAAATTTTAAAATACAAAATTTAAGCTTCAATTTCAAGAAAATAGAAAAAGTTCAAACTAAACCCTAAGCAATCTACTTAAAAAAGGAGGAGGAAAGTAAAAAAGATCATAAACATCAGAGTAAAAATCAATGAACTTGAAAACAAAATCAATACATAGAAATTTATTGGAATTGTGTTGAATGTATAGATCATGTTGAAAAAACTGACATCTTAAAAATATTAAGTATTCATACCCATAAAGAAGGAAAAAATCAATGTAACTAATAGCTTGTTCTTTGAGATATAAATAAATTTGATAAGCCTCTACTCAAACCAAGAAAGTCAAGTTATTTGAAGTCACAGAAGAGAGAATTTTTTTTTGTTATTATTGACACACAATGTTACATCAATTTCAGGTGTACAACATAGTGATTTACAAATCTATGTTGTGCTATGTTCACCACAGGTATAGCTACTATCTGTCACCATACAACACTATTAAAATAACACTGACAGCATTCTTTATGTCATCCCCTTTATTCTCATGATATAGTCATTCCATGACTGAAATACTTTATCTCCCACTCCTCCTTACCTATTTCACCTGTCCCCCCACTCCCCTCCCATCAGGCAACCATCTATTTATCCTCTGCATTTATAAGTCTGTCTTTTTTGTTGGTTTGCTTATTCGTTAGTTTTTTTGTTTGCTTGTTTTTGTTTGTTTGTTTTAGATTCCACCTGTGAGTGAAATCATATGGTATTTGTTTCTTTCAGTCTGGCTTATTTCACTTAACATAATACCTTCTAAATTCACCCATGTTGTAGGAAATGGCAAGATCTCACCCTTTCTATGGCTTTTTATGGTGAAATATTGTGCACACACACGTAGAAACACACACCATCATCATCATCCTTATCCATTCATGTATCAATGGACACTTAGGTTGCTTTCATACCTTACTGTAAATAATGTTCAATAAACAGAGATTCATATATATTTGCCAGTTAGTGTTTTTGTTTTCTTTGGATAAATAACCAGTAGCTGAATTACTGGATCATATGTATTACTATTTTTAATTTTTGAGGAATTTCCATACTGTTTTCCACAGTGGCTGGTTTACCAACAGCGCACAAGTGTTCCATTTTTCCCCACATCCTCACAAATGCTTGTTCTTTCATATCTTTTTTATACTAGTCTTTCTGAGAGTTTTAAGATGAAATCTCATTGTGGTTTTGATTTGCATTGGCCTGATGATCGGTGATGTTAAGCATCATTTCATATCTGTTGGCCATGTGTATGTCTTCTTTGGAAAAATATCTATTTGGATTCTCTGCCCATTTTTAATAAGATTTATATTTGGTGTTGAGTTGTATAAGTTCTTTATATATTTTGGATATTAAACCCTTATTGGTTTATCATTTGCAAATGTTTTCTATTCATTTGGTTACCTTTTCATTTAGTTGATGGTTTCCTTTGCTGTGCAAAAGGTTTTTATTTTGTTGTGGTGCCAATAGGTTATATGTGCTTTTGTCTTCCTTACCTTAAGAGATATATCTAGAAAAATGTTGCTAAAGCCGATGTCCAAGAGATTATTGCCTATGTTTCTAAAGATGTTTTATGTTTTCAGGCCTCACATTTAAATATTTTATACATTTTATGTTTATGTTTGTGTATTGTGTAAGAAAGTGGTCCAGTTTTACATGTAGCTCTCCAGTTTCCCTGGTTTTCCAGTTTGTCACAATCATTTGTTGAAGACACTGTATTTTCATCATTGTATATTCTTGCCTCCTTTGTCACAGATTATTTGATCATGTATATGTAGGCTTATTTCAGGGGTTTCTATTCTATTCCATTGGTCTATGCACATTTTTGTGGCAGTTATCTACTGTTTTGATCACTATATCTTTGTGATATATCTTGAAATCTGGACTTGTGATCCCTTCAGATTTGTTCTTCCTGCTCAAGATTGTGTGTGTGTGTGTGTGTGTGTGTGTGTGTGTGTGTGTGTTTCAATTTGGTTTCATTTGTGATTCCATAAGAAATAGAGTATTATTCTCATTCTTTGAAAAATTCTGTTGGAGTTTTGATAGGGATTGCATTGAATTTGTAGATTGCTTTGGTTAGTATGGAAATTTTAACATATTCATTCTTCTAATCCAAGAGAATGGAATATCTTTCCATTCATGTCATGTTCAATTTCTTTCATCAGTATTTCATAGTTTTCAGAGTACAGGTCTTCAACCTCTTTGCTTAAGTTTATTCCCAGGTATTTTACTCTTTTTCGGTGCAACTGTAAATGGAATTTTTCCTTAATTTCTCTTTCTGATACTTCTGATACTTTCCTTAATTTCTCATTCTGATACTTTCTGATACTTTATTAGTGTATAGAAATGCTACTGATTTCTGGGTATAGTTTTTATCCTGCGACTTCAATGAATTTATTACTTGTAGTAGTGTTTTGGTAGAATTTTTAGGATTTTCTATGTGTGTATTATGTCATCTGCAAGTGGTAACAGTTTAACTTCTTTACCAATATGGATATCCCTTCTTTCTTTTTCTTTTCTTTCTTTTTGGTTGATGCTGTGTCTAGGACTTCCAGTTCCATGATTAATAAAATAGTTAGAGTGGAATCCCTGTCTTTTTCCTAACTGTAGAGGAAAAGGTTTCTGTTTTTCATCATTGTGCATGATATTAGCTATAGGTTTTTTTCATATATGACCTTTATTATGTTGATATATGCTCCTCTTAAACCCACTTTGTTGAGAGTTTTTACCATGAACAGATGCTGAATTTTGTCAAATGCCTTTACTGCATCTATTGAGATGACTGTATACTTTCATTCCTTCATTTTGTTTATGTGAATTGTGAAATGATTGATTTGTGAATATTAAACCATCCTTGCACCCCTGGAATAAATCCTAGTTGATTGTGGTAAATTTTTTTTTTTAGTTTATTGTTGAATGATGTTTGTTAATATTTAGTTGAGGAATTTTGCATATATATTCATCAGGGATATTAGCCTGTAGTTTTCTTTTTGGTAGTATCTTTGGTTTTGGTTTCAGGGTAATGCTGGCCTTGTTGAATGCATACCCAAGCTTTCCTTCCCCTTCTATTTTTTGGAATAATTTGAGAAGAATGGGGATTAACCCTTTTTTAAATGATTGGTAGTGTTTCCCTGTGAATTAATCTGTCCCTGGGCTTTTATATTTTGGTAGTTTCCTCATTACTGATTCAACTTCATTATTAAAAATTGGTCAGTTCAAATTTTCTATTTCTTCTTGATTCAGTATTGCAAGATTTTATATTTCTAGTATGTCATCCATTTCCTCTAGGTCGTCCAACTTGTTGGCATGTGATTTTTTGTAGTGTTCTATTACAATCCTTTGCATTTCTGTGGTGCCAGTTGTTACTTCTCCTTTCTCATTTCTGATTTTGTTTGGGACCTTTTGCTTTGTTTTTCTGACGGGTCTGGCTAAAGCTTTATCAATTGTATTTATCTTTTAACAGTATCAGATCTTGGTTTCATTGATTCTTTATTGATTTTTATGGCTACATGCCATTTATTTCAGTTCTGATCTCTATTATTTATTTTCTTTTACTCACCTTGGGGTTTGTTTGTTCTTTTTGTAATTCCTTTGGGTGTAAGGTTAGATTTTTAAAATTTGTGTTTTTTCTTATTTTTATGTGGTGAGTCTGCACCAATCATCATATTTTTTTCTTAGAACTGCTTTTGTTGTATCCCATTTTTTTGAACAAACGTGTTTTCATTTTTATTTGTGTCCATGTACTTTCTGATTTCTGCTTTGATTGCTTCATTCACCATTTGTTGGAGAGATGTTCTTTTTCTCATTGGATTTATTTCCTGCTTTGTTGAAGATTAATTAATCATAGAGTTGTTGATTCATTTCTGGGTTTTCTATTGTGTTTCAATGATCTCTGTGTCTATTTTTGTGCCAATACCATACTCTTTTGATCACCACAACTTTGAAATATAACTTGAAGTTCAGAATTGTGAAGCCTCCACCTTTGCTTTTCTTTTCCAAGGTTTCTTTGGCTATTTGGGGTCTTTTGTGGTTCCATACAAATTTTAGGACTTTTTGTTCTATGTCTGTGAAAAAATGTTATTAGTATTTTGATAGGGATTGTATTAAATGCATAGATTGTTTTGGGCTGTAGATAGTTTAACAATGTTTGTTCTTCCAATCCCTGAGCATGGAATGTATTTCTATTTCTTTGTGTCATCTTCAATTTCTTTCATCAGAATTTTATAGTTTTCAAGTACAGGTTTTTCATCTGTTTGGTTGGATTTAATCCTAGGTATCTTATTATTTTTGGTGCAAGTAAATAGGATTGATTCCTTTATCTCTCCTCCTGTTGTTTCATTATTAGTGTGTGGAAGTGCAAGAGATTTGTAGACATTGATTTTGTATCCCAAGAGCTTAATGAATTCATTTATCAATTCTAGCAGTTTTTTTGGAATAGTCTTTCAAGGATTTTCCATATACAGTATCATGTCATCTGCAAATAGTGAAAGCTGTACTTGTTCCTTGCCACTTTGAATGGATTTTATTTCTTTTTGTTGTCTTATTTACTTACTTATTATTAGGTAGGACTTCTAGTACTATGTTAAATAACAGTGATGAGAGTAGATATCCCTGTCTTGTTCATGACCATAGAGGAAAAGCTTTCAGTTTTTCTCTACTGAGAATGATATTAACTGTGGGTTTTTCACTGATGGCCTTTATTGTGTTGAAGTATGTTCCCTCTAAACCTACTTGGTTGAGTATTTAATCATGAATGGATGTTTTACTTTGTCAAATACTTTTCTGCATCTATTGAAATGATTATATGGTTCTTATTCTTTCTTTTATTAATGTAGTATATCATGTTTATTGATTTCTGAATATTGAAACACACTTGCAACCTGGGATTAAATCCTACTGGAACAAGTTGAGTGATTTTTTTAAGATGTTTTATTAAATAACAAGTTTGCATGTTATTTTATTGAGAAGGTTTGCATCCATGTTCATCAGGGATATTGGCATGTAGTTCTTTTTTTGTGGTGTCTATCTGGTTCTGTTATTAGAGTAATGCTGGCCTTGTAGAATTAATATGAAAGTTTACCTTCATTTTCCATTTTTTGGAATAGTTTAAGAAGAATAGGCATTAACTCTTCTTAAAATGTTTGGTAGAATTCACCTGTGAAGCCATCTTGTCTGGGCTTTGGTCTATTGGGAGTGTTTTGACTAATGATTCAATTCGTTTGCTGGTTATTAGTCTGTTCAAGTTTTCTAGTTCCTCCGGATTCAGTTTTGGTAGTTTATATGTTTCTAGGAATTAATCCATTTCTTCTAGGTTGTCCAATCTGTTGGCATCTAGTCCCTAACATTCTCTTCTGATTCTTTGTATTTCCATGGTTTTGTTTGTTATTTCTCCTCTCTCATCTGTGATTTTTTTAAAAGATTTTATTTATTTATTTGATAGACAGAGATCACAAGTAGGCAGAGAAGCAGAGAGAGAGAGGAGGAAGCAGGCTGTCTGCAGAGCAGACAGCCCAATGAGGAGCTCGATCCCAAGACCCTGGGATCATGACCCAAGCCAAAGGCAGCGGCTTTAACCCACTGAGCCACCCAGGTGCCCCTCATCTGTGATTTTATTTATTTGAATCTTATCTCTTTTTCTTTTCTTTGTCAGTCTGGATAGAACTTTATCAATATTACTGATTTTTTTTCAAAGACCCAGCTCCTGGTTTCGTCAATTTGTTCTATTGTTCTCTTAGATTTCATATCATTTATTTCTGCTTTAAATTTTTATTATTTCCTTCCTTCTGCTGGTTTAAGGTGTCATCTGTGTTTTTCTTTTTCTAGACTCTTTAGGTTTAAAGTTAGGTTTGAGATTTTGCTTACTTCTTGAGGTAAGCCTATATTGCTATATTCTTCCCTCATTTTGCTGCATCCCAAATGTTTTGAATTGTTGTGTTTTAAATTTGGTTTCTTATTTTTAATAATTAATTTTAATTATTTTATTTACTTATTAATCATTTAATTATGATTTAATATAACTTAATTTTGATTATTTACTTATTAATTAATATTAGTAATAATTATTATTTAGTTATTTTAATTTATTTCCATGTGTTTTTTATTTCTTATTTGATTTCCTACTTCATTCATCCATTGTTTAGTACTGTGTTGTTTAATCTCCATGTACTTGTGGTCTTTCCAAATTTTCCTTGTGGCTGATTTCAAGTTTCACAGCATTGTAGTCAGAAAAAGTGCATGTATTACTTGGATTTTCTTACATTTTTATTGTTTATTCCTCTCTAGTGACCCAATATGTCACCTATTCTGGAGAATTTCCTATGTGCACTTGAAACGAATGTGTATTCTGGTGCTTTAGAATTAAATGTTCTGACTATATCTGTTAAGTCCATGCGGTCCAGTGTGTCATTCAAAGCCAATGTTTCATTGTTGATTTTTTGCTTAGATGATCTGTTCATTGATATAAGTGGAGTTTTACTCCACTCTATTACTATTATATGATTATTAGTGAGTTCTTTCATTTTGTTATTGTTTTATGTATTTGGGTGTTCCCATGTTGAGTTGGATTGTCCAATCCAATACAATCCAATCTCTTCTTGTTGGATTGTCCCCTTTATGATTATGAGAATTCTGATTTATATTTCCACTTTTGTTGCATGTTAAATGTTTTTTCCATCTCTTCACTTTTATCCTGTATGTGTCTTTAGTTCTAAAATGACAGTCTTGTAGGCAGCATATAAATGGGTTTTTTGGGAGGTCCCTTTTATTACTATGTGTCTTTTATTGGAACATTTAGGCCATTTGCATTCAAAGTAATCATTGATGGTATATACTTATTGTTATTTTGTTATTTTCTGGTTGTTTTTATAGTTCTCTGCTTATTTATTCTCTTGCTTTCTTTCTTTGGGATTGATGAGTTACCTCAGTGTTATGATTGGCTTTCTTTCTGGTGTGTGTGTGTCTAAGTTTTGGGTTTTTAGTTACCATCAGTTTCATATATAACATCCTAATTATACAGCGATTTATATGAAGTTGATGGTTATTTAATTTCATGCACATTCTTAAAAACAACTTCTTCTTGAGTATTACTCATCCATCATAAAGGATGAATGCCCACCATTTGCACTGGCATGGATGGAACTGGAAACGATTATGTTAGGTGAAATATATCAAGTAGAGAAAGACAATTATCATATGGTTTCACTCATATGTGGAACATAAGGAATACAACGGAGGACATTAGGGGAAGGAAGGGAAAAATTAAGGGGGGAATCAGAGGGGGGAGAAGAACCATGACAGACTATGGACTCTGGAAAACAGTCTGAGGGTTTCAGAGGGGAGCGGGGTAGAGGGAGAAGTTATTAGGGTGATGGGTATTAAAGAGGGCATGTGTTGTAATAAGCACTGTGTTTTATACACAAATAATGAGTCATGGAACACTACATCAAAAAAATAATGTACTGTATGGTGACTAACATAATAAAAAAAAGAAAATTAAAAAAAACAATAAAAACAAAGAGAAAGAGAGAGAGAGAAGTTCATATTAAAAGTGATGAAAGGACATTTTCCTGTTTCCTTGATAGGCCAAACAGGCAAAGGCTGTAAAAAGTCACACTCATAAGTGTAGTCCACCACTGCCATATTTATTCAGGTTTCAGAGATTCAGCCTTTAATATGCTGGGCATCTGAGTATTTGTTAATGAGGTATGTTAAGTCAAGGGCCTCAAAATGCCAGTGCAAGTCAGCACCTGAGGAAAGACTCACATTGTTGGGTATGTAAAAATCACTACTTGAAAGGCTTTGCTTGGTATTTTAGAAAATACAATCTTCTATACTATTTATCCAAGAATTCTTTTTCAAATTTCAATAAAATATTTTTAGAGCATCTGGATAATCCCATGATAAACAAGCTGTCTATCCTCATGGAGTTTGCCAGAAATTATATGACTCAGTCCCTGTTTCAAAGAAACCATTGAAATAAGAAAATAAATAAACAAATGGAACACTAGAGAGCAATCAGAATGTGTAAACCACAACTAAATAAAAAGAATGGATGTACCTGACACAGTGTCAAGACAGCAGACACAAAACATACATACTCTGTTCTAGATTATCCTGGATGATGAGTATACTATTATACCATATCGATGATGTTTTCCCTTGTGAAAATTCATCAAGTGATGTATTTTGATTTGTGTACTTTTTACTTAAATAAAAAGTTTACTGAAAAAAATTCTTCCTTTTTTTAAGATTTTCTTTCTTTTTTTCTTAATTTAGATTTATTTTTTCAGTGTTCCAAGATTCATTGTTTATGCATCACACCAAGTGCTCCATGCAATATGTGCCCCCCTTAATACCCACCACTAGGCTCAGGCTCACCCAACCCCCCATCCCCTCCCCTCCAAAACCCTCAGTTTGTTTCTCAGAGTCCACAGATTCTCATCATTTATCTCCCATCTGAATTCCCCCAACTCACTTCTCTTCTTCTAATGTCTCCCATGTTATTCCTTATGCTCCACAAGTGAGTGAAACCATAGGATAATTGACTCTCTCTTCTTGACTTGTTTCACTCAGCATAATCTCCTCTAGTCCGTCCATGATGATAAAAAAGTTGGGCATTCATCCTTTCTGATGGAGGCATAATATTTCATTGTATATATGGACCATATCTTCTTTCTCCATTCATCTATTGAAGGGCATCTTAGTTCTTTCCACAGTTTGGTGACTGTGGCCATTGCTGCTATGAACATTGGGGTACAGATGGCCCTTCTTTTCACTACATCTGTATGTTTGGGGTAAATATCCAATAGTGAAATTGCTTGGTCATAGGGAAGCTTTGTTTTTACTTTCATGAGGAATCTCCACACTGTTTTCCAAAGTGGCTGCACTAACTTGCATTCCCACCAACAGTGTAAGAGGGTTCCCCTTTCTGCACATCCTCTCCAACACTTGTTGTTTACTGTCTTGTTAATTTTGGCCATTCTAACTGATGTAAGGTGATTTCTCAGTGTGGTTTTGATTTGAATCTTCCTGATGGCTAATGATGATGAACATTTTTTCATGTGTCTGTTAGGCATTTGTATGTCTTCATTGGAGAAGTGTCTGTTCCTGTCTTCTGCCCACTTTTTGATGTGATTATCTGGTTTTTGGGTGTTGAGTTTGAGGAGTTATTTATAGATCTTGAATATCAGCCCTGTTTTTGTGGTATTGAAAGTGTAGATAATAGAAAGGCAAATTAGAGAGTGGATTCCATTCACTATATTACCAAGAACTATAAGATACCTGGGAATAAACCTAATGAAAGAGGTAAAGGATCTGTACTCGAGGAACTACAGAACACTCATAAAAGAAATTGAAGAAGACACAAAAAGATGTAAAAGCATTCCATGACCATGGATTGGAAGAATAAACATTGTTAAAATGTCTATACTGCCTAGAGCAATCCATACTTTCAATACAATCCCTATCAAAATTCCACCATCATTTTTCAAAGTGCTGGAACAAACAATCCTAAAATCTGTATGGAACCAGAAGAGACCCTGAATTGCTAAGGATATCTTGATAAAGGAAAACAAAACTGGGGACATCACATTGAGAATTTAACTCAACGATTCTCTTACACCATACACACACACACACACACACACACACACACACAACTTGAAATGCAGAAAAGACCTAAATCTGAGGCAGAAATCTATCAAAATCCTAGAGGAGAACATAGGTAGTATCCTCTTCAACATTGGCCACAGCAACTTCTTTTCAGACATGTCTCCAAAAGCAAAGAAAACAAAAGTGAAAATGAACTTCTGGGACTTCGTCAAGATAAAGCTTCCGCTCAGCAAAGGAAACAGTCAACAAAACAAAGAGGCAGCCCACGGAATGGGAGATGATATTTGCAAATGACACTATAGACAAAGGGCTGATATCCAAGATCTATAAAGAACTCCTCAAACTCAGCACCCAAAAAACAGATAATCACATCAAAAAGTGGGCAGAAGACATGAACAGACACTTCTCCAAAGAAGACATATGAATGGCTACCAGACACCTGAAAAAATGATCATCATCATTGCCCATCAGGGAAATTCAAATCAAAACCACATTGAGATACCATCTTACACCAGTTAGAATGGCCAAAATTAACAAGACAGTGAACAAGTGTTGGAGAGGATGTGGAGGAAGGAAAACCCTCTTACACTGTTGGTGGGAATGCAAATTGGTGCAGCCACCTAAGATTTTATTTCTTTATACGAGAGAGAGAGAGAGAGAGAGAGAGAGAGAGAGAGAGATGGCGAGTAGGGGGAGGAGTGGTAAAGGGAGAATCAGGCTCCATGCAGAGTAGGGTGCCTGATGTGGGGCTCCCATCTCAGGACACTGGGATCACAACCTGAGCCAAGGGAAGATGCTTAACCCACTGGGCCACCCAGGTGCCCAAACTTCTTCCTTTTTTAAGATCGTTCCTTTACCTTTTTGTATATGCTGTTATATTTTACATCTTCTTACTCATAACTTTCTTATGTTTGTTATCTCCATTTCTTTTCCACCTAAAGAGATCTCTTTACATTTCTTGTAAGGCTGGTTTAGTGGTAATAAAACCCTTGTCTTTTGCTTGTGTGAGAAACTCTTTGTTCTTCAATTGTGAATGATAACCTTCCTGGGTAGGATATTCTTGGTCTTCTTTAATGTCTTTCAAAAATGTTTGGTAGCTTTTAGTGCACAAATCTTTACTTTCTAAGACTTCTATTATTTATATGCTATTCTAAGTGGATTTTTTCTTAATTTCCTTTAAAGATTGTTCACTGTTAGTAAATAGAAATGCAACTGACTTTTGGGTGTTGATTTTTCCCTTGCAACTTGATAAATTCATGCATTACCTCTAACTGTGTATGTGTGTGTGATATTTAGGGTTTTTATATATAACAACAAGCCATCTACGAACAATTTTAATGCCTTTTATTTCTTTTTCTTGCTTAATTGTTCTGCATAGAATTTACAGTAATAATGCTGAGTAGAAGTGGCTAAAGAGGCCATCTTTGCTTTGTCACTGATCTTAGAAGAAAAACTTTCAGTCTTTAACCATTGAGTACAATGTTTGCTGTGGGCTTTTTACATTTGACCTTCATCATGTTGAGGAAGTTTTCTTCTATTCCTGTTTTTCTGAGGGGGGTGTTTAGCTTGAAAGTGTGCTTAATTGTATCAAATGTATTTTTTGCATCAATTGAAACCATCACTTCCCCCCTTCATTCTATTGATGTGTATTACATTGTTTGACATTTGCATGTTGAAACATTCTTATAGTCCAGAATAAATCTGAGTTGGTTAAGCATACAATCTTTTTCATATAATGCTAAATTTATTTTTACTAGTATTTAGTTGAGGATTTTTGCATCACTATTAATAAGGCATACTGTTATTTTTTCCTTGTACTATCTTTGTCTGGCTTTGCTATCAAGGTAACACTGGTCTCATAAAATAAGTTTTAGTGTTTTCTTCAATGTTTTGTAAGAATTTGAGGAGAACATGTGTTAATTCATTAAATACTTGATAGAATTCACCAATTTAAGTCACTTGGTCTTGGAACTTATTGAGAAGCTTCTGATTACTGATTCAACCTCCTTACTAGTTATAGGTCAATTCTGATTTTCTATTTCTTCTTAATTCAGTGTTGATAGATTGTGTGTATCTAAGAATTTGTTCATTTCCACTAGGTCATCCAGTTTGTTGGTGTTCAATTGTTCATAGCTTTCTATCATAACCATTTTTATTTCTGTAATATCAGTAGTAATGTCCACCAGTTTTATTTTTTTTAGTCAATTATCATATGGTTTCACCAGTTTTATTTCTAATTTGAGATTTCTTTCTTTCTAAGTTATTCTAGCTAAATTTTAAGTTTGTTGATATTTTAAAATAAGACACATTTGGTTTAATCGATTTTCTGTATTTCTTTCTATTCTCAGTTTTATTTTTCTTCAATCTAATTTTATTTTTTACATTTAAAAATATTTTATCTATTTATTTGAGAGAGAGAGCACAAGTGAGGAGGGGCAGTAGGAGAGGGAGGGAGAATCTGAAGCAGACTCTACACTGAACATAGAGCCTGATGCTGGCTCTAAGATGGCAAGACCATCTTAGACCTAGACCTAGAGTTGGTTGCTTAACTGACTGAGCCACCCAGGCTCGCCTCCACTCTAATTTTTATTTCCTTCTTTCTGATAGCTTTGGGTTGAGTTGCTGTTCTTTATCTAGTTCCTTAATGTGCAAAGTTTGGTACTGATTTGAGATCATTTTACATGCTTAATGTATATGTTTGCAACTATAAATTTACCCTTAACACTGTTTTCACTACACCCCCTAAGTTTTGGTATGTTGTGGTTTCATTTTGAGTGGTTTCAAGGTATTTTTAAATTTCCCTTTTATTATTTATCTTATCATTTGTTTCAGAGTATATAACTTAATTTCCAAAAATTGTGAATTTTCCAGTTTTCCTTCTGTAATCTTTTTTTAGCTTCAACTCCTTATGATCAGAGAAGATGCTTGGAAGAATTTTAATCTTTTTAAATTAGTTAAGACTTGTTTTGTGGTCTAATATATTGTCTTGAGAATGTTCTATGTATATTCTATGTATTTTCTATGCATATTCTAGAAATATCTGTATTCTACTGTTGGTGGACTGTTCTGTGTGTCTTTAGGGTTTGTTTGGTTTATAGTGTTGTTCAAGTCTTCTATTTCCTTATTAATCTGTCTGATTTTTTTTATCCATTATTGAAAGCGATGTATTGAATTGTCCCACTATTATTGTAGAACTACTATTTGTGTCTCTATTTATATTTCTTTGCAAATTGTTAGTGTTTGATTTATATATTTTGTAGTGCTTTTATTTTATATATATATATATATACATATATATATATAACATCACTTGCATATGTGATGAGTCACTATTTCTTGGTATTTTCAAGATTGTCTCTGATTTTGCTTATCAGCAGTTTGCTTATAATATATCTTTGCATGGTTGTCTTTGATTTATCCTACTTGGAGTTCACTGAGCATCTTGAACTTACACATTTATGTTTTTGCTCAAATTTGGGAAATTTTTAGCCATTACTTCTCCAAATAATCTGTCTTCCCTCTTCTATCTCTTTTCTGTGACTTCTATTTCTTTTCTGTGTATTTTGGTCTGTTTGATGGTGTCCTACAAGTCTCTTAGACTACTTTCATTTTTCTTCAACATTTTATTCTCTGATCTTTTGATTTGACTAATCCAATTTTTTTTCAAGTTCACTGATTCTTTTTCCTTTTTTTCTTTCTGCCTGCTTGTATCTCCTGTTGAACTCCTCAGGTGAATATTTCACTTTAGTTATAATTCTCAGCACTAGAATTTCTGTCATGTTCCTTCTTATAATCTCTATTTGTAAATACTCTTTCTTTGTTCATAGAATGGTTCATGGATTTACTTTAGAAATTTTTAGTTTGAATATAATTGACACATAGTGTTATATTAGTTTTAGGTATATAACATAGCCATTCAAGTCTATATGTAATTCTATGCTCACCATAAGTGTAGCTACCATCTATCACTATGCAATATTATTACAATACCATTGTCTATATTCCCAATCTTGTGTCTTTTATTTCTTTAACTTATTTATTTCATAACTGGAAGCCCTGTATCTACCACTCCCCTTCACCCATTTTGTCACTCTCTACCACCTCTTTTCTCTCTGGTAAACGAACGTTTGCTCTCTGCATTTATAGATATGTTTTAGTTTTTCATTTGTTTGTTTGGTTTATAGCTTTCACATATAAGTGAAGTCATATGGTATTTGTCTTTTTCTGTCTGACATTTCACAGCATAAAACCCTCTGGGTTGGTCCATATTGTTGCTAATGGCAAGATACTCCTTTTATGGCTGAATAATATTCCATTTTATATTACATACACACACACACATATATACATATAAACATATATATATATAACATTGTATGTATGTTATATGTTAATATATATTGGAATTAAATATATATATATAATTTTTTCATGTAAGTGTTTAAGTTTTGGTTGTCTGTATTGGAAAATATATCTATCAGATCCTGTGCCTATTTTTAATTGGATTATTTGTGTTTTGGTATTGATTTCTTTTAGTTTTTTAACTTATGTTTTCTCTTTGTTCCTTGAGTATATTTAAGACAATTGTTTTAAAGTTTTTCTTTAGTAAGTCCATTGTCTAGGCTCTCTTGCAAATGGCTTCTGTCAATTTATTTTGTTCTTCTGAATGTGCCATGTTTTCCTTCTTTCATTACATGCATTATAAATTTTTTTGTGGAGAATTAGGCATTTTATTATATAACGAAATAACTGAAAATTAGATTCCCTCTCACCATTCCATTTTTTATTGTTTAATTCTATAGTCTATTTATTTTGAGATTTTTTGAAACTATTTTTGCAAAAAAGATATTTTTTCATGTGTACATACTGGCATCTCTGATATCTTAGCTCATATTCAACTAGAATGTTGACAGTTTTCCAAGGAAGTCATACAAATGGACAATACATTAAAATTTATTCAACATCACTATCATCTGGGAATGTAAGCTGAAACTACAATGAGATAGTACCTCACGCCTGTCAAAATGGCTAAAATCAAGATAACAAGAAATAATAAGTGTTGGTGAGGATATGGAGAAAAAGGAACACTTGTGCACTGTTAGTGGGAGTGTAAATTAGCATAATCACTGTAGAAAACAGTATGGAGAGTAGCTCTATTTTTAACATTTGGGGGAACCTTCATACTACCCTATAAAAGAAAAATTGTACTACCGGGTATTTACCCCAAAGATACAGATGTAGTAAAAGAGGGAGTACATGCACCCCGGTGTTCATAACAGTAATGTCCACAATAGCCAAACTGTGGAAAGAGCCAAAATGCCCTTCAACAGATGAATGGATAAAGAAGTTGTGGTACATATACTTAATGGAATATTGTTCAGCCATCAGAAAGGATGAATACTGACCATTTGCATCAACATGGATGGAACTAGAGGATATTATGTTAAGTTCAATGAGTCAATCAGAGAAAGATAACTGTCATATGATTTCTTTCATATGTGGAAAATAAGTGATAGTATGGAAGACAATTCAAATTTGACTCTTATGAGTTAAGAAAAGTAGGTATTAATTCCATCTCAGAAGTGAGGAAATTCAGGCTTAGTGTGATAGAACAAGTACTGTATTCCAGGTCTTCTACCTCTATACTGTTTGCCACACTGGTACAGAAAACAATGGATACAAGTACTCATCATCTAATGTTTCAAGTGGAACATGAACTATTCAGAGATTAAATCTTATACAAGGAGCTTGAAAAAGAACAAACAAAACCCAAAACTAGCAGAAGGAAGGACATAATATTAGATCATTTTTCTAGATATATTTCCCGAGGCAAAGGTACCAAAAGCAAAAATAAACACTGGGACCACATAAAATTAAAAGGTTCTGCTCAGTGAAGAAATAATCAACAAAACTAAAAGTCAACCTATGGAATGGGAGAAGATACTTGCAAATGGCATATATGACAAAAGGTTAGTATCCAAAATATATAAAAGATGGATACAACACCTAAAAATGAATAATATAGTAAAAATGGGAAGAAGACATAAACAGATATTTCTCTAAAAAATGCATCCAGATGGTTAACAGACACATGAAAAGATGTGTGGTGTATGTATGTATATATATATAGATGTACATGTACATGTATATATATATGTATATATACATATATATATATATATTTCAGCCACGAAAAAGAATAAAATCTTAGCATTTGCAACAACATGGCTAGAGCTTGAGAATAATACTAAGTGAAAAAAGTCAGTCAGAGAAAGACAAATACTGCACAATTTCACACAAATGTGGAATTTGAGAAATAAAGCAAATGAACAGAGGAAAAAAAGGACAAACAACAAGAGACTCTTAACTATAAAGGACACATTTATGGTTAATAGAGAGGAGTTGGGTGGGGGATAGATGAAATAGGTGATGGGGATAAAGAGTTTCTTATCATGATGAGCACTGAGCAATGTATAGAAATGTTGAATCAGTATATTGTACACCTGAAAGTAATATAACACTGTATATTAATATATTGGAATTAAAATTAAAAGTGGAATAAAAATTTTAAAAAAATGTATTTAGAGATTAAGATAATTTCCAGAGACATACTATAAAAATTTTACTACATTTGTATTTGTAGTAAATGCAAAGGATGTCCATTAAATTTTACTTTAAATCATTAACATAACCAAAGCAGACAAAATACCTAATAGCATTTTATTGAGAAATGAGCTTGAGTTTGGAAATCATATGGACTTGAGTTCAGTTTCCAGTTCTGTCAGTCTGTCATCCCAGTTCTAACAATGAATCCTTGACCAAGGATTTGTGCCTAAGTTTCACCACCTATAACATGGTTAGCCTTATCTGTAGTGATCTCACAGTATTATTGAGGCATTAAAGCATAGGTGTAGTGTAATGTAGATGATAGTACCTAACATAGTATCTGGTTGAATAGTTAATTTCTTTTCTTTTTTTGCTGATATTATATGAACAGTAGGAATTTTTGAAGTAAGAGTAAAAGAAATATAACATGCTGTTATGTTTTACATTGCTACACATGGAGGGTATGCCATGTGGTTTCCCAGGCAGATTGTGTAGTAAGGAGCTGAGTGCTATCACCAGTTGCTGTTCATGGACTTATTTCTCTCTGATAAGTCCTAATAAATGGAAGCTCAAAGCAATAATGCAACACATTCTAGTCACATGGCTTATAAATTGTAAAACCAGGATTCAATAGATATTCTGAAGGATATAGGATAGGTATATATATAGGTATATGTGTATATATATACCTATATATATCCATATGGATATATATAGGATATATCATATGGATATATAGGTATATTTATCAATATCTATCTATCTATATCTATCTATCTATCTATCTATCTATCTATATATATATATATATATCTTACTGCTATCTTTATGGCAAACAATTCTAATTTAGTAATCAGCATGACCAGATGGCAATATTAGAGAATTAAAGAATGTCAGAACAATAAAATGTCTCACAGTTTCTTGAGTTGAATTTCCTCATTGAACCTAAAGAAAGAACAGATACATAAGTAAGTGGTCAAACAAGGATACCGATCCAGGGTTTGCAACCCAAAGTTTCAGGTCCTCTCCAATTGGAGCCTCCCAGCACTGTGATATTTAAATGGATGACAGAGTGGTTTGGGTATGGGAAAGAGGGAGTCTGACTGGGAGGCCCAAGGAAAGATTTTCATGTTGGTGCACTCTAGGACATTTTTTGCTGTTACCAGCATGGCACACATGGGATTTCCAACAGGGGGCTGATTATAGCGACTTAACGCCACTCTTTTACTCAGTCCATCTATGACCGGCACCTCCACAGCCTGGATTTACTAGTAGAAATCATCAGTCCTGGGATGCAGGTAAGGGAATGGTTGAATAAAAGGTCCTGATGAATGAGAAACTCACCACTGGGGCTTCATTGTCACCAGTGCTTAAATCAGCTACACGGTCTCTTATCCATGATTTTTTTCTGTTGCTTGACGCTAATGGAATGACTTTGAAATTGGGCTTCGATATTAGGTACTACTGGCTCTCAATCTCATGCCACTTACCAAAGATATGGCCTCAGGCAAGTTAATTAATCTCTCTGAGACTCAGCTTCCTTTCTCTTCAAATGGGTATCATGATGATTTTCTTGAAATCACTGTAAAAAACAGTGCTCACTAAAGAAAACTCTTTATGAGGGTTAAATAAAAGAATGTAAGCAAAGCACTTGCCACATTATCAGGCACTTACTAAAAACTTAGTAAATGGAAGTTATTATAATTTAAACATTATTAATAACTGGAACTGAAGAACAAAATTTCTGTTTATAGCAAAATTTAATATGCTTTGCTTTATATCAAGGTGTATAAACTTCACCTTTCAGTAAGGATGAATGGAAAGATAAACTTGATGTCTTCATCATAATAATCCTATTATGTTGGAAACCTGTTACCAAGTCCCTCTCCTCATCTTTCCCAGATTGAATTTGAAAGCAATTCTAAGTTCTATTTTCCATTTCATTAAACCTCTTTATAGATGACAGCTTCAATAAAGGCAAAGGGTACCTTTACAAGTCCTTTGAAATTCCCAGGCAAATGCCTCCCTCTGTGTCAACAGCCAATTTTCTTGTGAGCTAAATAAAGAGGCATAGCAGTTACAAGACCTAAAGCTACCAGTTCTCCTGCAAGAAATGCTGGCTTTTGATCTCCCAAGTGGAGGTTTTTTGTGCCACAAGTGTAGCACTTGGTACTGTGTGGCCTTGAGCCAATTACTTCACCTTTCTGAGCATAGGCTTTAATAATTTGGATGCAGGTCACAGATGGTTCACTCAAACTGGAAGGTTGAGGGGAGTTGAGTGGAAGATCTATTTCTAAAGTTGTGAGTAGGTTAGAGAGAAGCAACAAAGAATGATGAAGTACTCGTGCTAGAAGAGTTGATTGATTTACTGCTCCTAAGGGGAGGGGTAGAACATTTACCATAACAAAAAGAGATAGACAGAGAGAGATTGAGAGAGAAAGAGAGAGAACCAGACATAGGGAGAGACAGAGAGATGCAATAGAAAAGGACAATCCTACCAGAGCTGTGGCCTTCTTAGAGGAATGTAGTCACTGCCAACATGCAGCCTGGCAAGGAGGGAGCTGAAAGAATAAAGATCTTGATCTTTTTCTTCTCCCACTCTTTTACTCTTTTCTTCTATTAATGAACCCTAAAAGAAGCCAAAAATCAAGGGAGCTCAGTTGACCTAGATCATATGGGTCAGATTTACAGACAACAGAGGAGTATGAAGAAAAGTAGAATTATCTGGATGGGTAAAGGGTGAATAGCTAGCATGAGAGTTAGCATTTCTTGAGAAACTACTTTGTGCCTAGAATAGTTTTAGGACCTTTACTTCCATTATCTTACCTGATCCTCATGACAGTCTTGCAAGGGATTTCTGTCCTTATTTCAGAGATGAGAAAACTGAAACTCAGAAATTAAAATTCCCATACTGGATTATTGCATATCTGTATATAATTAAATAACCTATGTATACTGACTCTGATTCTTAGATACACATATGAGTTCCAAACATCCATCAGCTGATTCATGGATAAAGAAGATGTTTTACATATATATATTAATAATCCATAAAAAAGAACGAAATCTTGCCATTTGTAACAACATGGATAGAGCTAGAGAATATTAGGTTAAGTGAAAAAAGTCAGAGAAATACAAATACCATATGATTTCACTCACATGTAGAATTTAAGAAATAAAACAGATGAACAAAGGGAGTAAAAAGAGAGGAAGAGAGGCAAACCAAGATATAACCATTTTAGGTTCCAGAGAAAGGGCTTCGCAGGGCCTTTATGCAGTAATTGTTTAAAAAAAGATATTTTAGGAAGGAGTCAAGATGGCAGAGAAGTAGCAGGCTGAGACGACATCAGGCAGCAGGAGATCAGCTAGATAGCCTATCAAACCATTCCGAACACCTACGAATCCAACTGGAGATCGAAGAGAAGAAGAGCAACAATTCTAGAAACAGAAAATTGACCACTTTCTGAAAGGTAGGACCAGCGGAGAAGTGAATCCAACGCGACGGGAAGATAAACCCTGGGGAGAGGGGCCGGCTCCCGGCAAGCGGCGGAACAACGGAGCACAAAATCAGGACTTTTAAAAGTCTGCTCCATGGAGGGACATTGCTCCAGAGGCTAAACTGGGGTGAAGACCTTGTGGGGACAGCGTGAACTCAGGTTCTGCGGGGTCACAGAAGGATCGGGGGTGTCCGAGTGTCGCAGAGCTCACAGGTGTCAGAGCGGAGAAGCTGGCTGCGGAGACAGAGCCGAGGAGTGAACTCTCAACTCGGGGTACCTAGAGCCTTAATCTGTGACACGCGCCGGTGGTCTGTGCGTGGGGTCCCCACAAGATCCGGGGAGACTCCGACCTGGGAGAGCTCAGGGATCTATGGGGTTCGTAGACTCCAGGTGGGACTCTGCCAGAGACAGAGATGCTTGGTCACAGGCTGGGTGACCTTGGAGCGCAGGCAGAGGCCAGTGAGACGGGACTGATTACATACAATTTTCTCCAAGCAAGGCTGGAGGGTGGGGAGACAGGTGTGATTAAGCGCTTTTCTCTGAAGGCACACTGAAGACTGGGGCCCCTAGCTCTTGGCTCCTCCGAGCTGGAGATTGGGAGGCCGCCATTTTCATTCCCGTCCTCCTGAACTCTACGGAAAGCGTTCAGGGAACAAAAGCCCCAGAAAGCGAACCTGAGAGGATTACTTAGCCTGGCCCCCAGTAGGGCGGTGCAATTTCGCCTGGGGCAGAGACACTTGAAAATCACTACAACAGGCCCCTCCC
This sequence comes from Taxidea taxus jeffersonii, assembly GCA_003697995.1. NCBI lineage: Eukaryota > Metazoa > Chordata > Mammalia > Carnivora > Mustelidae > Taxidea > Taxidea taxus. The sequence continues at coordinate 26,125 of RCUC01107110.1, forward strand.
CCAGAAGATCAACAAGAAACCCAGCCAAGACCAAGTTCACTTAACAAGGAGAACAGGGAAATTCCAGAGGAGGAGAAAGCAAAGCATGGAATTCTTGGCTTTCTCCCCATGAATCTTTAGTCTTGAAAAGTTAATTAACTTTAAATTTTTTTTTTCTTCTTCTAAATTTTTTTAACTTTTACCCTTTCCTCTTTTAACGTTTTTTAACTAGTTTATCTTAATAACTTTCTTAAATAATCTTTTTTGAACCTTTAATATTATAGACATATTCTATCCTTCACTGTATCTAACTTTATTCTTTGTACACACATAGGGTTTTTTTTCTTCTTAAAAATTTGGGGTACAACTTCTTCTGATAAATCAAAATACACCCCAAATCTAGTACCGGGCTTGATCTAGTCTCCAGCCCAAGGAAGTTCTTTCCACTTTCTTTTTTTTAATTTTTATTTTTTATTTTATTCTCCCTACCAACTTACCTTATCAACTCCTTGGCTAGGAAAAAATTTTTTTTTCACCTTTATAGTCATATTTCATCCCTTCATTGTGATTACCCTTATATATGTTTTTCATTCTTTAAAGTTTTGGAAGGTAGTTTCTTCTAAGAGACAAAAATATTCCCAAAATTAAGTGGGTGACCCTGTTCTAGTCACCAGGCTAATATATATATATGTATTTTTTTTTCTTTTTTTATATTTCTTTTTTATTTGTGTTCTTTTTTTAAAATTTTTTCTCTTTTCTGAACTTCTTTTTACCCCCTTCCACACCACCCAATGATTTGGGGTCTCTTCTGATTTGGTTAAAGCACATCTTCCTGGGGTCTTTGCCACCCTGTTAGTATTACATTTGCTCCTTCATATATTCTTACCTGGACAAAATGACAAGGCGGAAAAAAACTCAACACACACACAAAAAAAGAACAGGAGACAGAACAAAAGGCTAGGGACCCAATCAATACAGACATTGGTAATATGTCAGATCTGGAATTCAGGACAATGATTCTCAAGGTTCTAGGTGGGCTCGAAAAAGGCATGGAAGATATTAGAGAAACCCTGTCCGGAGAATTAAAAGCCCTTTCTGGAGAAATAAAAAAACTAAAATCTAATCAGTTTGAAATAAAAAAAGGTATTAATGAGGTGCAATTAAAAATGGAGGCTCTTACTGCTAGGATAAGTGAGGCAGAAGAAAGAATTAGTGATATAGAAGACCAAATGACAGAGAATAAAGAAGCTGAGCTAAAGAGAGACAAACAACTACTGGATCACGAGGGGAGAATTCGAGAGATAAGTGATACCATAAGATGAAACAACATTAGAATAATTGGGATTCCAGAAGAAGAAGAAAGAAAAGAGGAGCAGAAGGTATACTGGAGAGAATTATTGTAGAGAATTTCCCTAATATAGCAAAGGAAACAAGCATCAAAATCCAGGAGGTGCAGAGAACACCCCTCAAAATCAATAGGAATCGGTCCACACCCCATCATCTAATAGTAAAATTTACAAGTCTTAGTGACAAAGAGAAAATCCTGAAAGCAGCATGGGACAAGAAGTCTGTAACGTACAATGGTAAAAATATTAGATTGGCAGCAGACTTATCCACAGAGACCTGGCAGGCCAGAAAGAACTGGCATGATATATTCAGAGCACTAAACGAGAAAAACATGCAGCCAAGAATACTTTATCCAGCTAGGTTATCATTGAAAATAGAAGGAGAGATAAAAATCTTCCAGGACAAACAAAAACTGAAAGAATTTGTAAACACCAAACCAGCTCTACAGGAAATATTGAAAGGGGTCCTCTAAGCAAAGAGAGACCCTAAAAGTATTATCAGAAAGGAACAGAGACAATATACAGTAACAGTCACCTTACAGGCAATACA